>CM024612.1:9973294-10192687 GCA_014182575.1 Eucalyptus decipiens | reverse complement strand
ATTCGTGTTCGAGCAATTTTCAATAGAGGTTCCTGTGCCATTCCTGGTGTCCTCCTACTCATGAGGATCTGAAAATTTTATGCTTTTATTATATGGAATAAGCTGATAGGATGCAAATCCAAGAAAGGAAAGTCCACTTGTAAATGATGCTGACCTCGAACTAGAAACACCGAGCAGAGCGCCTAAAAACTCATAAAATTGAGCGAATAGATGGAAACGCCATTGTATGTACCGAGATTATACTCACTTCCTCTTACACGAGATAACTTGTGCGAATGAGACTCAAGCATCGCTGTCGAGCCACCTAACAAATTTCCCGTAACATGGAGCCTAGAAGACGAATCATCGACTCAACCCATCCGAGAGCAATTTGTTACAACTTTTGCAGGATTATGGGGGGCAGAGGCACCTCTGGTGCAGATTCAACACATAAAAACATTTGCTCAGAGACATTTTCCCCTCGATCCTGCAACAGCACAAAACGTAGAATTTCCTGAATTCAGGGAATCATCAGGTCCTTAAAATATGGCAAAAAGTTGGGGGAAAAATATCTGTTTCCCCTCAATTATTATCTGCATCATGGTTGCAAAAGACCCTCCCATCGACTGACCAAAATTCGTTAACATTAACGAAACTCACCTGTCATTTCCTCTAGAGCAGCCGCATCAGTTAACAAAAACTGTCACTTTACCGTACAACCCATGCTAATTTAAAGCCATGGTATCTCCCAAAATCCATCCCAATGTGCTCTGCAGAAACCAATTACAAAGAAGCCAATTAGAAATGGATCAGAAAAGGAAAATGGATCGAGAAAATGAATGCTGCAATCAGGTTTTTATGCAGTGCATATAAGGGCAGAACGAATCATTCCAATCTTGGTGGGTTTTGGCCAGGAAAAATTTGCAGTCTTTCCGAAAGACTGGATCCCAGCAGCCGAAACCCAAAATCCCAAATCCCAAATCCACAAATCCACAACCGAAATCACGCTTGAAAACCCAAGAAAATTCATGATTTCCAATACCAATTTGGACTCCCTGTTTCCTCGCAATTATCAAGAATGCCACTCCCCCGCACCCCACTGTATCGTCTGAGTCTCTCTGCAAGGCTGCATCTTTCTCCCCAAAATAAATACCCAACAACGCCTGGTTAAAACCCTTTTCTCTGTTACCCCTCGAGAGCACCAAACCCACCTCCCGGTCTGCTGATTTCCCCACCCGAGATCGCGAGATTTTCCCGGCAGAGTCCCCTTTTTTCCGGGAAAATTCGATCGGACGGGGTCCGGCCATGAAGGCGGACGATGCCCTGCCGGACCATTTGCGGTGCAACCGGACGGACGGTCGCCAATGGCGCAATCGCCCGGTCATGGAGGACAAGAAGCTCTGCGAAATTCACTACCTGCAGGGGAAGCACCGCCAGCACAAGGAGAAAGTGCCCGAGTCGCTCAAGATCCAGAGGAGGACCGGGAAATCGGAAGGTAAGGTCCCCGCCCTCCACAATCTCAAAATTAGGGCTCAGAAGATCGAGAAGCCCGGCAGGCGGGCGGTGCGGATGAGGAGGAAGAATTTGGCGAGGGAGCTGGTGAGGATCGTGGTGAAGAGGGAGGCGGAGAAGCGGCGCGAGGTGGAGGGCGGCGGCGAGGATATGATGCGGCGTCTGCCCAATGGGGTCATGGTGATTTCGCAGTCCGCCGCGCGGCGCGCAGCAGCAGCAGAGCGGCGGTGGGAATGACAATGTGGGTTCGCAGTGCGATGTTAAGGTAGGAGTCGATGCTAATGTCGCTCCGAGGAGCGGTTCCAGTCGAAGAATCTTGAGCCCCTGCCAATTGGGGCAGTTCAGGTTGGTACTGCGTGTCGTGGGCTTTTGTTGTCCTCATTGGTTCTGCTTTCGTGTGTGGAGTTTTCTTTTGCTTGTGCTTGATTCATTGTTGTCTGGGAATCGCAAGGTTATGCCATACAAGAGGAATGTGGAGAAGGTCGGGAGGAAGAAGTGTCACTGGTGTAAGAGCAGCGGTGCGGCGGGTTTGATCAAGTGTTCGAGTTGTAGAAAGCATCACTTTTGCTTGAGTGCATCGAAGGGCGGTTAGTGCTTCTGTGATCATTCCAGTTTGAAGTTTTTTGTGGCGTTGAATTTCCTGTTCAGTCTCTATTTGGTTGTAATGGTGGGTTGTTCAATTTTTTTGTTTTCCTCACTTGAATCATTGCGGGATTATGAGTTCTTGTTGGTGGCCATCAATGTTCATCTTTTTGGCCGGAATGCTATCCAATCTTGATGGGATGGATTTAAGGAGTGAAGTGTGTTCATCTTGATTTTAGTATCTGTTAAAGGGAGGAATGTTGTTTTTTGATACATCATAATGGAGTAAAGGAAAAAAAGAGACTACATATTATGCTACCTAAGATGTGGCAAAACTCAATTACTTTGTAATAAAAGGATCTGAAATCTTGATTTTGCATGAAAGTTGGTTCTGCATACAGGAATATTGGAAACTAGTCAGTTGTCTGATGTGCGGACCTAGGATAGGTGGTCATGCCTCTGTGTTGTAGTACAGCTGCTAAACTTATGGTCAGCATAAATTATAGTATAACTTATTTGCTTAAACTGGAGCTGAAATATTGCCATCTAAAAAGTAAATTTCTTGGGTTATATACAACTCCAAATCCCTAGCATTGTGCTATCTTCAAGAAATAATATCCTTTCAGGCCCATGCTTTGGAGAATATTGACCTTTTCCCTTTCAAATCTCTTGAAAAGTCAACCAATTATCTCATTTCTAGTTGTGTTAACCAGTAGGAGGGGGCATTTTTAACATTTCATTGTTTATTTTTTTTTTATTTTTTTTTAATATCCTATAGTCTGTAACATATGAAATTCGAATGAATCCAGGTACTTCGACACACAAGAAGAAGTTAAGATGGAATGTCAGTTTGTCGCAAACTTGCAGGTGTAAGGCATGCTTGGCTTACAAATATAAGGACAGTGCTTGTCAGGTCTGAAATGTGATTTTATTGACATGTGATCCAGAGGATTCCTTGTTTGCATTGGATGGTTTGATAATATCTGCATATCTCTTGTTTCAGGAACTTTCAAGTGACGACAGTAGAGCTGACAAATTTTACATTCTCATCATTTGATTTCTGTTCTTCTTCCTGTACTGAAAGAAATAAATGAAGAACGAAGCATTGAGCTTGAGGTCGAGGCAAAAGTAAAAGGTTTGAATTTCACCTCTTATTGCAATTTTTTATTTGATATGATGCTTCAGCCATCGACATAATTTGTAATTGATCTAATATCCATAAATTGGCGCAGGAACAGAAGTTTCTCAAACTTCAAGTCCATCAAGCTGAATGTGGCTTTAACAAGCAATATTGCTGGTATGTCCTTTGCTAATTAAAAGTTGCATGATTTAGTCTCTTATATAAGTTGGGTTCACATATCTGATACTTCCGCATGGTTTTGGAGCAGCAATAATTGCAGAACATCAATCCTGGATCTGCATAGGAGCTGTTCAAGTTGTTCTTATAATCTTTGCTTAAGTTGTTATTGGGATTTTCATCGAGGAATTCTACCAAAAGGAGTGAAGTTACCCAACAATAAATACGATAGAAAGAGGAAAGCCTCTGTTCAGGGTCATAAACAACTTTCTGCAAAGTCAATAAGCAAACTTGAGCAAAAATATGGTGGTAAATCTCTCACTGTTTCAATGCCGTTAGCCACTTCAAAAGCTTGTGACGGTGATGACATATCATGCCCACCATGGGAGTTTGGCTGTTGTGATAATGCCCGATTCAACCTGCAATCCTTTTTCCCCATAAACTGGAGCAAAGAGTTAGAGAAAAAGGCGGAAGAAGTTGTTTGCAGCTATGATTTACGAGAAAACTCAGATGGTAGTTTGTGTTGCCCCTTGTGTCATGGGGATAATCATGAAGCTGTAAATACGCAGTTGCAACAAGCAGCAACAAGGAGAACTTCAAATGATAACTTCTTGTATTACCCAACTGCATTGAAGTTCATGCTGATAAGTGTGAGCACTTCCAGAAGCACTGGAGTTAGAGGTCATCCGGTTATTGTTCGTGACATACTTTGGGGGAGGACATCAGATCTCAATTGGGACTGGTGCTATGTTCTGTACACCCACCTTGAGGAGTAGCATTGCTAAGTGTGAAAATGAAAAGGAAGCATCAAAAGCCAGTCTTGCCTGGGTGGTCTGAGGTCAGTGTTTCTACCCTGACTTACTCGTCATATAAAATACCTTATCTAAGTTCCTGGTGAAAGAGACTACCCTCATTTTTTTCCTTTCAATGGCCATTACATATTGCTTAGTTATTGAGATTCTTATTGGGACCTAAAGAACATATTGGAGATATTCTGTATATGTTTTAAAATGATAACACCCCTGTAACCGTCCAAAATCAATAAACCCTGATACAGTAGCTTTAATTGGTCTTTCATGTTCCTTGACTTTACTGATGATCGACTTCCTTGAATCCGTAAAGTCATTGAAAGAATTCATTGCAGTCTGCATTGATACAATGGCTCAAATGGTTCTTTTCATCAGGACCAGCAACTCAGGTAGACATGATGTCAGATTTGCTAAATTTGATGTTTTTGTCGTTGAAATGAAATTGAAACCCTGAGTAACATTTCAGAATATGACATACATATGTTTGCAGATGGTTTTTAAAGAAATATACATGTTAAAACATACATATCTAGTTACATTACAGACCACTTAATGACACAACTGCCAATTAAGACCACTTGTTACATTACAGACCACTCTAATGACACAACTGCCAATTTAAGACCACTTGTTTCATTATCTTAAGGACTTTACTGATGACCAATTTGATGTTTGTCCTATAATTTACATGTAACAAATATTTCTCTTGGCTAATGCATCAAACAATCTCTTAATGTAGCTTTTTATTTTATTGGCAAACATGTCACTTATGTCCTCGAAACAGAAATCCAGGGTGACCTTTGCAAATTTTAGTCTGGTCAGAAGTATGATTTTTCGGGTTGTGTAAAAGCATGTGCATATTATCTTTCTTATGGGATCCTTCTTAATATAGTCAGATTACACTATTATAATTTGGACCAAAGCTGGTGACTTTGGTGATTCTCTGATTATCAGATAGTAGTTGGAATTATGTTGCTTCTACCCCAGCCAGATTGCATATGGAATCAGAGCACTGACAATTGTCGATAGACCATGTGAGCAAGGATAATCCATAATAGCTACAACGACAGCGATTATAAAGTTGCTTAAATTGGATTGAGGTTTATGGTTCTACTTACAGATGCAATGAGCAGCAATGAAACTAGATACATGACGGTTTACATCTTCTTTAGAAACATGGTAGGTAGGATCGCTATTCTCTAGTGAGGTGAGTTGGGCTTAAACTTGAGTTTCTTATCTCTTTTCCACTGCCTCAAGGACAGCATCTTAGAGTAGCTATTCTCCATATGACATGGAATTATATTGCCAGCAATGTTGTTTTTTTTTTTTAAATAATACCTTTCATATATCAATTCTCATCATTGCTTGGTCCTTACATGCTCCAATTATTTTCTTGTTCTGTCTCCTTGCTTAGTGTACCGTGCTAATTGATATTAAATTAGCTTATGTTGTGCATGGCAGGTAGAAATCAGCATGAGACAATCGTTTATTGGCTCTTTTAGACGGAAAGCACGTGAAAGTATTCGACATGAGAAACTGGAGATAAAGAGTTGGCTTTCATCCCGATATTTTAAGTGAACAATTCCCTGCTCATTATGCTGAAATTCTCTCTAGTTACCACTTCAGGATTACATGAACCCAGATTTAGGCCATTAAATCTGGCCACAATACTGCCACTGGAAAATATGTCAGCTGAAATTGGTCCTTATGTTTATATCTCCTATTGCAGTCCTAATGAACATCCCTCTGAACATTTTGGGTCAAAACTATGCTATGATTTGTGTGATGTGGTATGTTGCTCTAATCTCCAGTTACTTTTTAAGTTTTTTTTTTTTTTTTTTTTAATTTATTTTTTGGCTCATGTTTGCATGCTTGGAACCAGAATGCCCATTTTATGTCTCGGAGCTTTTGACTCTGAATCTCGTACATTTGTTCTTTATAAGTTGCACTTGTGCTTAGCCTGCATAGATAGATAATGAAAGAATGAGCATGCGGAAGACATGTCTACACATTCCCTATTTATCCCTTTTCTTTGTTTTAAAAATAGGTTAATATTTTGGCGAATACTACAGATGATGTTTCGCCGGACAAAATTAATAGAATCAAAAAGTTGATGAGAAGCGCCAGGCTCAGGATAAAAAGGAATCAACTGGTGCTCCAAATGGTGAACTCTTGGGATCTGACATTGAAAATTCAAGTGAGGGTCCTTGATGTGAGTATAGAAGAGATGCAAATACGGAAGAAAATGGCAAAGTGACTTGGCTGGCAACGGCCTCAGAAGAATCGCCTTGTCTAATTGCCCGAGAGATAACAAACAGAAACAAGATCACAATAGCACATCAATGGAGGATATCCAACACTCTAAAGAACAGAACCTTAATGAGAATCAGACAGAAAGCCATAGCCATTACATGAAGAAAGCTGGGAAAATCTTGTGGTGCCCAGTGGGATGTGTTCCGCAGAGAAGATGTACCAAAGCTTGAAGAATACTTTAGGCGATACTCTGCTGAATTCATGCAGCCGTGGATCTCAGAAGCATGTAAGTTGATGAAGTAGTCACTTCGGCCTATAAATGTGTCCCCATATATCCTAGATTATTGGACTGATGCCTTGCGTGTGATAGGTTGTCCATCAATTCTGGATCAGTGCTTTCTTGATGAATATCACAAGTTGAGGCTCAAGGGAGTTTGGTATGATGTCATCATATATTTTCGCTATGTAGTTCCAGCATTTCCTTAACTTATCCTCTCTTGGTTTTCTAGAAATTGAACCCTGGACTTTTGAGCAACATGTTGGTGAGGCTGTCCTTATTCCTGCCGGGTGCCCTATCAAATCAGAAATCCCAAGGTATTAACAGTCTGATAATTACTACATAAGTGTGCTCTGCCAACTGCAAGTTCTTTCTTCATGGTGCATTTGGTTTGTGGAGCATTGCAGTCTAGTGTAAATGTGATTCTGCACTTCATGTCACCTAGAGAGTGCTGCCGAATGCATCCATTTGATTGATGAACTCCGCCTGCTTCCAGAAGGTCATGAGGCCAGAATAGACAAGCTCGAGGTAAGTTTTACTCTTTGGGATTATCCTTCCAAATGTGGGATGTCGAAACTACTCCATCTACAATGCCTTTATTGGAATGCAGGTGAAGAAAATGGCTGTAAATAGTTTAACCAGAGCAATTGATGAAATACGTGAGCTTACATCAGTAAAGTGAGTTACATTTCGAATGCATCTTTCCTCTGGTTAGTTTTGCCTTCTTTCTCTTCTCCTCTTATGATCAGCCACCCTGTAGTTGCCACTCATATTTTTTACTTCATTCTTGTTCATATGTACCATTTTACTTGCTTGTTACCCAAAGTGTGTGCTTAAATGTGTCCTAACTGATGTATGGATTCTCAGGGATTAATGCTGAGGCTTAGCAGCGTCTAGAGGAGAGGTCATGGGAAATGCCAGGCTTTACTCAGATGGCTTCATCAAGATATTCGGCATTGCTGGAATTTCTGATTTGGGCAGAAAGGAGGGCACGTTTCATCTATAGAATTTTGACACCTCTCTCTCTCTCTCTCTGTGTACAGAAGTTCAAATCATGAACTGCATCCAGCATGTATATGTTGGAGAATCATTAGTTGCAGGTCAATTGGTTCGGAATGTAAATATATTGAGTTGATTGACCATTCTATAAATAGATTCTCAGGTACATATTGTCACATTCATGCCAGGCAATTCATACCTTGGTCTAAAATTTGTTCATTTCGATGAAAATTACGCAGAACGCCCCCTGAATTTTGGGCTGATGGTACGCATTTGACCCGAGCTCTCCACCATTACATGATACCTCCCTGAACTTTCATTTTATTACTGTCTATGATCCTTTTGTCGTTTTCTCCACTAGCATAGCTGCAATGCACATTATTTTCAAGAGGCGAGTGCATTTTAGTTTCTTTTTTATGAGAATTCATCTTTTTACTCTTAATATTTGTGGACAAATGGAAAAGATATAGAAATGGAAGAATACTAAATTAAGTAAAAGGTAATCATTAAAAAAAAATCATCGATAATAATATTAGACAATAAGGATATGTTCAAATAAGATGAATATAGCCACTTTAATAGAAATAAGTAAGCCAATTTCATAAGCAAAAACGTCAAATTACAAAAATTAATTCTTATTATGTGTTTTTTAATAATCAGTTAATGCAAATGATTGATTAAACAGAAGATTTTATTGACAAATACACTTTTATACTTAATGGTAAGTCTCACATTCTAACAAAAAGAATAGTGGAAAGTTAAACGGCCAAAACATTATAGAATTTCAAGGAAAATGTTATCGAACATACGTAATTTCCCCCTTTCTTTTTCGTATTTTCGTATTTCCAAATCCCCAACAACAGACAGGTTGACATTTTGATTGAGCAGGACACAGAAGCATAATGTACTTTGCGTCACACAATTTCCTCCTCTTCAGGAAAGAGCATATAAAGCCATACATTCAAAAGAGCTACAACTGGGGGTAAAAGGAACAATGAATAATGAATCACTTACATATCTTGGAAGGTTTAAAAGGAGGGAAATGAAAGATTCTGTACGACCTTAAATCTAGTGCAGCCTACCAGTGAAGTAGCCATAATCATAAAACAAGAAGCCATATATCAGATTGCTTGGTAGTTATCCATTTACCAAATGACAAGGTCCAGATTTCTCCAAGCAGTACCATCCGCCTGAGATTGTGCTTTCAACTTGACTGAAAAGATGATCATGGGTAGATCTCAGAATTCCACCTGTGCAATGCACATTTACGAATTTGTAGGACTCGGACCACAAAACTGACTCTTCTGCATTCCATATCAGCAAGTGAGGCGTACTTAATATCGAACTCTCAGATGGTACGCCCAACTTCATGGGAGAAACAGTCAAAAAGGGGAGTAACACTTTTATTTCTATTTTCAGCAATCTTTTGAGCTCTCATCAGTCAGTCGGAAGTCCAAACTCAACAGTCAAAACTTTGAGACTGTTTTAAGTACACGAAATGGAACAAAAAAATGGTCAGTACAAGCGAAAATATCTAAAACAAAAAAAAGGTCCTATAGCCCGCTTGTTATTTCTTGAAAGCCCTGTATACTTAGATAGCTCCGGCTGTCAAAATTGTTCAGAAGTAGCTACACAAAGAAAATCCTTCTTATGGAGCCATAAGCCCATCAATCGTGTAGGAAAGAGATTTTGCCCAGTCAGCTCTGAGCAGCAGAGTCTGCAGAGTCTGCATCACATTGTACCCTGGATCAGCTTCCGCTGCCAACCCTGTACCACCATCAACCAGCCATGAGAAATGAATCTCTTGTTCAATTGACATAAACATACAATACCTCATATATGAAAGTGGGTTGGAAAAAGAGGTAAATAGCCCAAAACCCAGATCATGAATAATTCTATCTTCATGCTCTTTCATATATGTTTTTTTTTTTTTTTTTTTTTGATGGCCTGCAGAGAACCTGCGCACCGTCTCAACAGCGACAGCCTCGCGCAGTGGCCCGGGGTGACGGGGGTGGAGCCCTGGGGCCCCATGGGAGGACCCACCACCTCCCGTGGAACGGGTAAGGCATCAAGCGTCTCCGCGGTGAGTCAAACCCTCTCCCTCCTAGAAGGGGTTAGTGGGTCCCCCACGGTGGGAAGACTTACCAGCGAAGCCACCACGGCCGGTGGTTGCTCTTTCATATATGTTGATAGCTTATTTATGAAAAATGAGTGGAAGAGCCTAAAGCAAATTGCAGAAACAGAGAGGCACTACAGAAAAACAATATATTATTGCAAATAAGATGGGATTTAGGAAAGAGAATCAGTTTGAACAGTTTGAGATAATTGTGATGAAAGGATCATCATTGCTTCATGTAATATTTGCAACGTCTTCAATTGCTTCAAATTGCCAAGGAAACAAGACAGAGAAATTACCTCAAGAACCAATGTAGTTACCATCACAGTGCACACATTGCCATCAATATTAACTCTATGACGCCTAGCTTTCTCAAGTAATTCCTGCATGCAATCAGCAGGATGTATCCTATCACCTTCCTTAGTTCCCCAGAAACTGAGAAAAGCCTCCTCCACTTCCTGTCATTCATTTTGTTTTGACATTTAGGATAATAGCAGAAAGCAGGGGTCTCACGTAAAACAATATTCTCAATGGGTTAATTTCAGGCACTTACAAAGTGGCCTAATTATACACAACAGAGTACCACTATCAGGAAACAAGAATCCTCGTGATATTAATTCATTAATGACGGTAAACAACAACTAAAAGCTAGAATTTTTAAGAAAATGAAAAAGACTAGTTAGGGAGTTTCTTATTCTTAATAAGAAAAACTCATCACTCGTGCCAAGTGAAAATTTTAATAGACAGAAATCAATTTAAAGACGGACATTAGAAATACTGTGTAGATGCTCATAATGAATACGAAGGCCTGCAGATAAAGGTTTGAACTTTTCTAAATCATTTGATGAGGTTACTATAAATATTGAAAATCTGCGAAAGGATTTCATTCTCATCAAAGTAAATGCCACAAACACAAGTAAACAGTACCTCTATAAAGGATTTAGGATCTGGACAGTTTTGCTGCTTCGATAATCGAAGTGCGCATTCAGCAGCAGTGCGGCCATCACGACGAGCTACAGCTTTAAAAAATTCCAATAAATTTACACGGTCACTTTTAGACAGTTCAGCGGTCATGCCAACATCAAGGAATACAACATGGGGCTTTGACTTAAACAGCTGTTTCCGAGAAGATTTGTTCTTAGCTACCCGGACAAGAATGTTCCCAGGATGCATGTCTGCATGAATGAAGTTGTCCACCTAGAAAAGACACGAGACCAATGCTTCAGTGAGCTGGTAAAAGCATGCCATGAGAACTCAGGTCACATTAGTTCCATACAATCAAATATAGGGCCACTTATGTCACTCAAAGATCTTGCACGAATCGACAAAAGAGTTCTCCATTTCTCAATGAAGAATCAACTGAAGCATCATACTAGATAGTGAAAAAAGAATTAATTCATGTTTCTGGGAGCATTAATAAGTGAAATGTTACCAGAAGCATCTTCAGAAGATGCATGAGTCCCTATGTGAGCAAGTGCACTTTTAAGGCGGCATGTCCTTCAAGTCCATCAACATAGTGTGAGACGCTTTCTCCTTGCTCATAAGTTTCCACTAAAACAGCTGGATGGACAAGAGGATACACTGGCTTTGGAAAGAAACATCCTTCCAACTCCGGAAATTGTAAATGAAGCGACTCAAATGAGCAGCCTCTCTTGCAAGGTCAACTTGAGACATCATAAAAACTGCGAACTGCTGGACACTCTCGTCCAACCTCAACCACTTCAAAGTAGGAATAAAATTTGAAACTTTAGCTGCCAGGTTGATTATTGCAAAATCTCTTCTAATGGATTCACCAACGCCGGGATGTCTAACCTTTACAGCAACCACCATTGGTTTTACCCGTTGACCAGGGTATCGAAATCTCAAAGAAGCTCGATGCACTTGAGCAATACTTCCAGATGCCACTGGGACCTCCTCAAAATGCTCAAATATATCAGAAAGTTTGCGACCAAAAGCCTTCTCAATAGTCTTTCTTGTGTATTTGAAGCTATGTTGAGGGCCTTCATGTGAAGCTCTGTAAGCTGAGCGCATAAGTCTCTAGGAAAGAGGTCTGGCCTTGTAGCAGCCCACTGCCCCCATTTTATAAAAGCAGGACCTGCCCTCTCCAGTGTTCGGTGAACAACCTGAAGCCACAATCTCGAAACTGGGCTCCACAACAATCCGCAAAGGGTGCCATCACTATGCTGGGTGAGAACAAAATCATTAAATATAGAGCTCTCAAAAGTAACACGATGCCTTCGTAAACTGAGTACACTAGCGATGTGACAACAGCATGCCCATTCTGGGCACGCTTGTAGCGTTCGGTGATGGGTAAAATTCTGTATCGACAAAACTTCTCTCTGCCCATGCTAGCTGTCCCGTGGTGAAAGCAAAGATACCGGGAACAACAAGCGGCGAGCGGATCAAGCCAAGGCTGACTGCTTGAGCTATCCTATTTGTGCGGGGAAAACCACCACCACCACTAGAATGGCACTTCTGCAAGATCCTTTTCCAAGTGAGCTGGGCATGATGGCTCACTGCACTGCTTACTGAGAAGACAGAGAATTTCCTTGACAAATAACATGCATAGAAACATTGTCCAGGACTATATTGTTGGAAAGCATCATGCCCTCTGCTGGGAATTTTATAGGGCAAATGTGACCTGTATGGTCGCACTGTAACCCAGCTGAAGCAATCGTCGCATATTTCGTAACTCCAGTGTAACTGCTCCTCGGATTACATGAAATTGAGTCTACAACTCTCCTGATACGAGAAATCATCAAAAATCTGCATTCCAACAACAAAAGCATTAAGGCCAATTTCAAAACTTGAGAGCGAGCTCGCTTCATCATTAAATCACACAGGCTGCAGTACGACCATAGCGCGTTTAAAACTGGTCTCACCCCTGAAACCTCATCCTTAGCAACAAGTGCATCTCCCAGATAGTTGGAAACTACTATCCAGAAAAAACTACTCCGTCACATTATCTTGGGAAAGCCTACTGACAAAGAAATCACCTCCCATTACTAACTATGTTACCAAAAGGCACAAGGCAAAGCACATATTTCTGCAAAAGCAATGTCGCCTTCGAAAACGCATTGTTACTTCCTACGGGGAAGAAGACCTCCAATCACGAAGAAGAGAGCAAACAAAAGATCCTCGAAAAACGCACCACCTACCCAATTCACAAGAAAAAACCAGCTGACCCGAATAAAAAAATAAAAATAAAAAAAACTTTTTTTTCGGAAACCCTCCAAAAGCAGCTCAAGAACGAGCCCCCCGGAAGAAAACCGCGCCGACCCAGAAAAAAGAAGCACGACCCATTTCCGAGCGCCCGCAGATCGACGTGCCCAGAACAGAAACAACGCCGGCGGCGTCAAGGGAACCGGGAATGACCTTGACATGGCGATCTCGATGCGGGGAATGGCGTCAACGCGGGCAGACGGTGGCGGCGGCGGCGGCAGTGGTGGAGAGGAGTCGCCGCCAGCATCTTCTCATCGACCGAGGCACGGGCGGGGGGACGGCCCAGGAGAGCAAAGTTCTTCTCCTTCTTTCCGCTTCGGTGCCTGAACGCGGACGGCGGTGTCACGGAAGGAGAGAGAGAGAGAGAGAGAGGGAGGGAAGAAGAGGGAGGAAGGAAAGGAGGAGGGAGGGCGGACCCATGGACTTTCGTGTGCTCTCTTTGGGCCTATAAGCTACAAAGCCTGCGGTCCTTCGCCGACCTGAAATTTTTTTCCCTTTAATTATTTTTTTCTTTTAATATATAAAAGAGAAAAAAATATATTATTTTGTTGTCGTCACGAGAAAATTATATGTATAGTTACTTCCGTTAAATGTCAACGGGAAATTTCGGCCTTATTATTTAAGAGTTGGCATGTTGGACAAGTTACTCTTTCGTGTAATTTGTTAGAAAATAAGGAGTAGTATACTTTCTTCTTTTCTTGTTTTTGTGAATCTGATACGGTATAATTTACGCTCTTGGTTGAAACTTTCATCAGCATGGTGATCATCGATTGACTCGGGCAAAGAAATGAGATAAGTTAAAAAAGAAAAATTGGAATTTTATTTATCAAAGTGTGATCCGGCGTACATGTTGTATGTAATTAAATAATTTTATTTTACTCTGATACGTAAAGTGCATTTTAGAGAAAAACCATATCTTGTTAGATTTATGTATGTGTATCCTTCATAAAAGAATTAGAGTATTTTTCTAGTAGAGATTTAAGATCCAACATTGAGTTTAATTTGATTTCCAAGTCATCCCTGTCGTGACAGTCTTAAAACAAATCCCAAGGGGCTACTAGAACGTCATGTGGGCACAAATAATCCTCTTGTGAGGTGATGCTTATACTTCCATGAATTCTCCGAGCCTCATCAATCGAAACTAGAATTCTCAAGTCTTGTAATTGATCATAACGTAGAGTCGCCAATAATTTATTCTAAAACAATTAAGAGCTCAGTAAAAAAAGAGCGATTGACTTACTTTAGAATTAGGTTCAGGACTTAATTACACCAAATTAACCAATCGCCCATTAATCGATACTTGTTTCTCAGGATTAATTTTATTTCCCATCCATGCATTTAGGATAATAAATTAAACACTTACAAGTCACCAAATATAGGCAATGTATGTGAGGAAGTGAATAAATTATATAGTAAATAAAAGCATAATATAATGTCGAGAGTTTTCTTGCGCAACAAGCAAACATGGTCCATGAGTGGCAAAGAAAAGTCAAAAAATAATCATTCAAGTTTCCTAAAATAAACCAATGCATAAAAAAGAATTTAAAATGTGCAAATGTGATGTGCAAGAACAGGGTCCTGAATAATCACTTTCCCAAAATGAGCTACTAAATGAGAAAACAAAATGTAAAGTAATTTAATCTTAAAAACCCTAAAAGCAAACTATCGATGAGAGGAAATTAAATCTACTCCAAAATGACTTTTACCCTTGATGCAAAGTCAATCTCAAGGATATTTTTATATGGTTTCTATGAAGGTGCAGTCTAAAACTACTAATATGCAATGTATAATTCAATTTTAATATGACATGCTAACCGGGCATTTAAATAAGTATACAACCTAGACCACTCAAATATTCACTAAAACACTTGTTCGCCTAAAACACTATTTTTATTATGGCAATTTCATGGATAAAATTTGTGATCAAAAGAGCACGGAAATTACTAGGAAAAAGAGGCGGCATCCTAATTTTTTCGCTCGAAAAAATAGTGAGCTCTCTATTGGACTACGCCATTTGCATCCTCATCGCAACATCACCGAGTCGCCACCGCTACCTTGTCATCAATAAACTACGTTGATCCAAACATCATAACCCAAAGAACTTCCAAAGCATTGGACTTTTAAGAAATAGCTTAGAAAAAAAAATACCAAGACTATTGAATCTCCTTCATGGTGCTCCACGTTCCAGCTGGCGTGAGTCAACAAGTGCTGCCCAAATTGACCAAGTATGGCGGTGGAGAAAAGAAATAAATAAGAGAGAGAAAGAGGGAAGCTCTTCCTTGGTCACCGAACCCCCACGCCCACCTTATGCCCTTCATTTCACCATCAATTTCAGCCAGCAAAGTGCAGAGAAGCCAGCAATGTAGGGCCTCTCCTAAGCACAAGAAGGTTGGGTTTTTCTCTCTTTTCGGCCCTTGCATCGTTGCTGCTAACTTGTCTTCGTTCCGCCAAGCCGCCACCGCAACTTACAAGGACTCGAGGGAAGTAAATATCCTCCATTCTATCCTATATTGATCGTTTGTCATGTGACAAGAATAGTTTCGTAGAAACGTTGTTGAGTTTTCGTTTAATCGAAGTTTCGACTACATTGTTTGTTTAGTTGGAAGTTCCAACTACGTTACTTAGTTATGTTGTCGAGTTCAAAATAGTCAAACTTGTAATTAGGTCATAGAGGCATGGATAGTCAATATTTGGCACGTGCGAAGGCCGGAACAGCAAAAACCTTGAAGGAAATATGTGACTGGGCTAAGGGCGGGTTCGAATCTAGCCTGACCCAGAAGTTTGCTAATTTTGGACCGACTTATGTGGTGCAAATTTCATGGGGTGTTCTTCACAAGAGTTGTCCCTTATTGGCTGTTCTACGACATAATTTAATTTCAGATTTTTTGGGTTTCATATGACAAAATATATCTGAAAAACTTCAGGATTCAAAATCTGTTTTTGAGTCGCTGGACCAACCTCTTTATACTTTTCATTTTCTACAGATTTCTCGGTCCAGAATTCTAAAATATGTTCTTCACAAAATTAGCACATCCCAAGCTACCACATACTAAATTTTCATAATTTTCGGTCTCTATAGGTTAATGAAATATTTATTTTTCTACTCAATTTCGTCCCGGAGATTTTGACTATTTTGAGCTTGGATTGCAAAAATTATTTAGAACTGTATGAACTGAACTGGATTTTGAGTTCTTCACAAAAGATATTCCTTTAGATCTTGCCCACCTCGTACTAAAGTTTCATAATTTTTGGAAATCAATTACCTAGACAATAGTCATCAACTTTAGAGGCGTGCTAGACGCCTTATGAGGCTAGTTTAGGCCAAAGCCCGACGAACCTCTGGCGAGGCTTGGGCCCCGAGCTCCACCCCAGGCCGGCGAGGCTCGCCTCGCCCGATCCGCGAGCTTGACCTTAGTGGGCTCGGGCAAGCTCGGCTTCACCGAGATCGGGGCTAGGCGAGCCTCGCCGGCTAGGGCGAGGCTCGGGCGCTCACGGTCGATTGTCGTGGCCGGCGGCCAGGCCACCAAGGAAGAAGATGAAATGGAAAAAAAATAATTAAAAACTCGGTTTAAAAAAGAAAAAAAAAAGCATAAATGTGTTGGTGAAAAGAAATAAGGTGGAAGAACTTATGGAAAATGTTTTTCACTTTTGAAAAGTGGAAAACATTTTCCTTATCTTTAAAAGGTTGTTTTCTAATGATGGAAAACATTTTCCTTAATTAGTTCATTTTTCGTGAAACGAACACCGGAAAATCCGAAATTTTTTTTCCTGAAAGTCATTTTCCATTAAACGAACGGAGCCTTAGAGTAACAAGGTTTAGCACACATAGATTTGACACCTACGAGAGCGAAACCTTCATGACACTCCTCAGATTTCCTTGGAAACTAAACTTCTACGCCAACAAAAACCAAGGGAAGCAAAGCCCTAACATCATACACATAAAAAACTCCAAATCTAGACTAGGTAGAAATCTCCCCGAAAGAAGAAAGAAATGCCTAGATCTAGGCAAGATAGAAGAGAAAAGCTCCTCAAAATGGGAGGAAAGTAAGAAAAAGAAAATAGAAAACCAATGAGCCAAAGGAATTTGAAAAAATGGGAGGAGAGAGAGATATGGCTCAAATGATCTCTTAATAGAAGTTGAAAGAAAGCTATGTGAAAATGAGAGAACTGCAACAAGGAGAGAGTCCGAGTTATATTTTCCCCTCAAAAGTGGTCATTCATCTCCGTTAGTCTCGGTATGAGCTATTTACACATACAAAATGTCTTTTCTTAACACGTAAATTCAAGTTAAAATCTGGTTAAATTTGCTAGCTAGAAAGCTACATGAAGATCAGTCAGTGCAGCCGACGGACTCGTTCGGATCGCGTAGAGAGTGGCCATCGTAGCCCCTTCCAAGCCCATCTACAAAACCTTTCTAGGTGAAGATTTTTGGGCCATCCGGGCTTTTTCTAACCCGATTTGATTTTCGGACCCGCAGCTAGAAATTTCTCTCTCGTTAAGTCACTCCGAAGAAGAATATTAGCTGAACTTTCTTTTTCTTGCCAAGAATGTAGCGTAGCGCCCTATTTTGATAACTTCAACAAGTGCTAAAAAATTAAATTGATTTATCATTTAATAAATTTAGCACGGCCTAGGTCGAAACTTTGACTTAAAAGGATTTAATCAATTAAAAAAGATCATTTAATTTGTTGAGTAAGGATCGGGTTACTTGATTCATTCAATAGTAAAAGCGCCTAGGTCGAAACTAAAGTCTTCTACATTACATTGCTAAAAGGTGTAAAACCTACCAATATTATTTCACTGTTCAATATTTGGCAAGAAAATAATATTATTCAGTGCTCATTATTAAAGCTAATAACTTTACCAAAAAAATAATAATATTAAAGCTAATATCAAACAACAATTTCATTTCATTTTCGGCACTTAAATCGGGTCGACACTCAATCTTCAATAGTTGGTACTTAATTTGTAATTTTACCAATCCAGCCCATAGTGTCCTAAATCGGGACTCTTGGATCACCCAATTAATCCACAAAATGGTGCTTTCGAGGTGCATGATCCATAACTTTTCTCGTGTTTAAGTGTCTTGTAATGTGGGAAATCATTGAACTTTGATAATAATCTTTTCTATATGCTTTTGAGTTCTTAAAAATTACCGCTAGGACCCGTTAATCGGATCTTCCTTCAAATTGCGCATCCTTATGTGAAAATATTTTATGTACGTGCACGAATTATATTGAGTAATTTCTTACTTGAGCACCTGAAAAGTTGAATGAGGCATAAGAAATAATGGATTTGAAATTTTAAGGTCTTGAACTAAATCATAACTATCATTGACAGAGACTACAACTGCATTATTTGGGGGAACAAAAGTGATGCAATTTCAGAGCATAGTACTAGAGATTGACCTTGCTATAAATTTGATCTATATTACATTTCTTGCCCCCTTTGCAGTGGACCTTATCATCAAGGTTGATCATCCATTTTTCCTATTGGCTCAATCCATTTTCCCAATAATACGGCTATTGACTTATGGGCAGAACCAAAGAAATTGATTTCTCTTGATGTGACGCACACTTTGACAAAATCCTAAGCTGTTGTTTCTCATGTTCGAACAGATGCACATCGATCACATGTAAGCTGTTTAAACATTGATTGCATGTGGAGTAGGGGTAAGCATATCGGATTACTTGGATTAGGAATCGTCGAACAGTGGGACTAGGTCAATTTGGTTTGATTCTTGAGGGCGTCGGTCAGGTTCTAATTCCACAAAAATGAAACCGGTAATTTTTGGTTCGATTCCGATTTCGGGAATCGAACTAGACTGACCCGACACTTTTTTAAAATATATATTTTTTATTTTTTTAAAATAACAAGAAACCATAAAATTATAATAACTCTAGTATTTTTTTTAATTTTTAATTATTTTTGGCTAAGTGGCCGGTTTCATTGAACTAATCACACCGGTTGTCCAATTCGGTTCTTTGTCCTAGGACCATTTGGTCCGATCCCTAGTCCTAAAAATGGGAATTGACCTGGATCGGGAACCAATCATCCTTATTGTGGAGGATTTTCTCTCTTGCAATTAATAAACTGTTAAAAATATGTTCAAGTTTGAGCGAATAAAGGATCCTCGATCAAAGTAAATTTCCTAGTTTGAATGTTTTCCTAGTTAGAGTGTGTTTCCTATTTTGGATATAAATACACACACGATATAGGGTTCTACTTTGTTGTTAGATAGTAGATCAAATAAGAGGAATTTTAGGCTTTTTTCCTTTGTGGGCTTTCGGAATGAGTTCCCTACAAAAGATCATGAGATAACATTTGTGGGTTTGCTTTGGGTGTAATTTAGGATCAAGAAACATTTGAACAATTGTAAATTCTATGCTCTTTAGTTTCATAGTGGATTTTGGCAACTAGTTTCTCTGGTAGAGTAGGTATCGATTTAGACTAAATCGAGATAAATCTCTAATATTCTTTCTTGTTTCTTGTTAATTTCTCTTGTAATTTTGTTTTATCATATTGGATTTGAATTGCAAGATCCATTAGTTTCTACATTAACAATAACTATGGGGCAAAATTTCGCAAGTGCTTGGACAATATAACCAAGGCTAAAATCAAGGCTAAAATGCTTAAGTACAAAATTACAGTTCTCTCCGGATGGCTTAAGAATAGTCCCACTTCACCCCTATCTTCTCTTAATTTTCTCACTTTCCTCTCTACAAATTGCAATTTCTCAACCTATCCCAGAACTTAAATCCATTCAACAAGTTTGGATGGAAAATAGGTATTTGCCATCATAAGAGTTAAAAAGAATTTCACGTCGCGTGCACATAAGACATTTACTAGCTATCATGTGTGTGTTATGAAATACATGAATGAATATAATACATGAATGGATATTCATTATATTCATCTTATCTAATGTACTTATTATGGTACATCTGTATCATATATTCTAAGTACATCTCCCTATACAATGAACGTCCATCTCCCTTATCCGGTACATGTATCATTCGATACATTGATATTAATAATAAGTACATTCTTGTTCTCCTATAAATAGGAGTTTAGTTTTGATGTACAATAACAACTATCAAAACGACAATCACACGAAACACGACGAGGGGAGATACTAGAAATAAAGCTCTCTCATCTTGCTTTCTCTTCTCAAATCTCTTCTCTATTATATATTCACAACGCAATATTTTACAACATGTTATCGGCACGAAGATCTACCGATTGAGTAAGTAATTTTTGCAAGGTAGGTATTCTTTTTATTGATCTCATCTTGATTTCTCTTCTCAAATCTTTTCTCTCTTATATATTCGCAACGCAATATTTTACAACACGTTATCGACACGAGGATCTACCGACTGAGTAAGTAACTTTTGCAAGCACGAAGATCTACCAACTGAGTAAGTAAGTTTTGCAAGGTAGGTATTCTTTTTATTGATCAACTTATACTTCATCTTCTTCTGTCAATTCTTCATTTTTATTTTTCTTGGCCCGAAGCCAAAATTCAAATATAAAAGTATCATTCTGCTCCTAAGTAGTGGTGGATATTTGGAAATCCTTTTAATTAATTTAAGGATTTATTTTTGCAAGGATTATGACAAATATTGAAAAGCCCAAATTCCACATCACGGAAGTGAGTGGAAAGAATTATCAATCCTAGTGCCTTGACACGGAAATGCACCTCAAGGGCAAG
The DNA here is from genome assembly GCA_014182575.1 of Eucalyptus decipiens. NCBI lineage: Eukaryota > Viridiplantae > Streptophyta > Magnoliopsida > Myrtales > Myrtaceae > Eucalyptus > Eucalyptus decipiens. The sequence goes on along the minus strand of CM024612.1, from coordinate 10,171,930 downwards.
GTCTTGCTAATATAATTACGAGAGGATGAAACCTCAAATGCAAAAGATAAAACAAATGTACTGATTTGTATTCACCATCATTTGCATGAGAGACTATAGACTCAATATTTATCTGTTCGAGACCCTCAGATCTTGTGCATGAGGTTGAAGGATAGGTATGATCATACCAAAACTATTATCCTCCCTCAATCACAATATGATTGGCAAAATCTCAAACTGTAAGATTTTAAATCAGTGCCTGACTATAATTCTGCTTATTTGATATCGTTTCTCGGCTTGAGTTATGCGGTATCAAACTCACTGATGCAGAATTGCTTGAGAAAACTTTTTCCACCTTTCATGCTTCGAATATTGTATTGCAACAGCAATACCGGCAACATCAATTTGCCACATATTTAGAATTAATTTCTGTGCTTCTTCTTTCTTGAGCAAACCAATGAATTCTTGCTAAAAATCATGATCTTAGACCTGCTTTGGCTCAAAAGCATTGCACCGAAGCACATGCTAACTTTGAGAAAAATATTAGCAATTTTAAGAGCTATAAGCGCGAGGCAATAACATAATCCTAGAAGGGATGGCAAGAAATTTAACCGCCCTAGGAAATCAAACTTTGGCCTGAATCATGGCAAAGAAAAGAAGCAAAAGAAGGTGATTAATGAAAGTATTTGTCATCATTTGTGGCATGGCGAGAGCACCGTCACGTATCCGTCGTACGCCAAAACATTTTGTTGACCTATACCAGGCATCTCTAAAGAATACGGGCAAGCGTGGTGAATCTCATGCCATTGAAATCAATCCTACTGCCATAACCACTGTTAAGGCCAACAATATCTCCGTTGGTGGGACTTCTCTTGCTCTTGAAGTAGCAAATGCATCCCTAGATGTCTCTGATTTCTTTGAGGACCTTTGATTACTTTGATGAATCAAATTAGTGGATGATAATTTGAATTTTGAATTTTATGTTGTTTCGCTATAAATGTATTACTTTTTATTGTTCTTTATGAAATGCTTATGAACCTTATATAATATTTATTTGACTCTATAACTAAAATGCAATATTGATTAACCCCATAAGTGGTTATATGGCTCAATTGAGGGGAGATATTATAAACTATACATTGCAGCATTGATATGCGGCGAGTTCATAAGATGCAATAATGATTAGCCCCAGGAGGCTATATATGCATTGCACTCTTTTTCTTTATGTCCGGTTTTTTCCCATAGGGTTTTCCGGCTTAAAGTTTTTCCGAGGCAATTAATGCATCCCTTTTATGGAGATATCATAACATGTGTGCTCTGCACTCTTTTTCCCTTTTGTCCGGTTTTTATCCCACTGGGTTTTTCTAGCTTAAGGTTTTTAATGAGGCAGTATCATTCGATGCACATTCGTAATTAATATGATGAATATTCAAGGGGGAGTGTTATAAAATACATGAATGAATATTCATTATATTCATCTTATCTAATGTACTTATTATCGTACATTTGTATCATATATTCTAAGTACATCTCCTATACAATGAACGTTCATCTCCTTATCCGGTACATGTATCATTCGATACATTGTTATTAATGATAAGTACATTCTTGTTCTCCTATAAATAGAAGTTTAGTTTTGATGTACAATAACAACTATCAAAACGACAATCACACAGAAACACGACAGTAAGATACTAGAAATAAAGCTCTCTCATCTTGCTTTCTCTTCTCAAATCTCTTCTCTATTATATATTCGCAACGCGATATTTTACAACAAATGTGTTCATTATTACCCTTTTTCTTTTTCTTTTTTAACTTTTGCATATGATTTTGAGCATTTTGACAATTGTGATTGGACAAATAAAATAAATATTTGAACCGAATATATTCTTCTTATTAGAGGTGCCAAATTCAGATGGTCCATGAGCAAAAATTTCAGCCACAACATCAATCCTTTAGAATATTTGCTCCACATGGAAAGTGATCATGTAATTATATCATATAGAATAGGAACAATAATCATCTAGAAGCCATCTCACCAACACCTTTTAGTAGTTCCCAACACTTTTCATACCTCAAAAGCCAGAGCACATGCTTGCCCTATATCCCCAACACAAAATCAGAAAATGGCCATCTTTTTTAATGACTCAAAACTCAAAATCTTTTCTTAGTCTATCCTAGAACTTAAATCCACTCGACAAGTTTGGATGGAAAATAAGTATATGCCATCGCAAGAGTTGAAGGTATTTCATGTAGCGTGCACATATGAAATGTATTAGCTTTCATGCATGTAGCGCGATTATCTTCTTTTCTTTTTATTTTTGATTATTAAATATAATTTTGAGCACTTTGACAATTGTGATTGGACAAATGAAATAAATTTACAAACCAGACATATTCTTCTTTTGGGCTGCTAAATTCAATGGTCCCATAAGGAAGAATTTTTAACTACAACATAGGCTATTGAAATCCTTGAGAATATTTGCTCCACATGAAAAGTGATTATATGATTGTATCATGTAGAATTGGGACTATAATCAATTCGATCATCTAGAAGCCATCTCATCAACACCTTTTTCAGTAGTTCCCAGCACTTTTCCATACCCCAAAAGCCATGAACACAAGTTTGCCCCTACAGCTGCAGCACAAAAATCAGAAAGTGGCCACGTATGAAGCTATATATTCCACGTTTGTAGCCAGTTAAGTCGTCACCCCCATCATCACGAGGACGGCTCTCTTTGGTCATTTCGCTCGTGCATGATTTTCTTCAGAAAAATGTCGAGATTAATGTCAATCTCAAGCCCGACACGACAAGCTGAGGAATAAGCGGGAGGAAAAAGAAAGGTGCCAACGAGTCCCTTTCCCTTTTTTTCCCTTGGGCGGTCGAGACGGAAAGCGAGGCTTTGTCGCCTTCCGGCGGTGTCGGCCGGTGGTCAAAGGCCAGGCCTTAGTGCTTTCTTCACCCCATTGTCGACGTCTTCGCGTGGCATATTTTCCTCATGCTCATAATGGCATGACGCCACGTAGGATTAGGATTTCTTTCTAAATGTTCTAAGGTTTTTGTTCATATTGCGTATCTGCTTTTAAAATATTCTTTTCGTTGATAACTTTGTTTTTGTCGCTATAGGGTTTACTGTAATTGTCATTCATGCTAAATCACATTATTATTACAGTGTCAAATAACACGCAAAATCTTATGTTATAATTCGACTTTTCCCATCATTTATAATGAGAAACTTCAAATTAATATTTTGAAATTATATTGCATGTGGAACTCCTTATCTGATATCAGGTTGAACTGGCTTTGCATCAATAGAAAAGCAGTAGAATCGGCACAAAAATATAATGCACGACAAGTTCCATCTGCACCTAATTCAATTGGTTTAACGGTTGGATCAAGTACACTTTTTCAAAATGCTATAGTCATAATCCATTTCATGTGGCTTAGATAAACACGCTCGACGTGATGGCAACGTGATGTCTCAATTACGCGCAAGAAGATTTGACCTTAGAGAGCCTACAGGAAGTCAAGAACTTCGTCGACCGAAGAAAAATGGGCAGCGCTGAAGTTACTCCTTTGGCAATCTTTGAGGAAATTTGCGGTACTTTGGTTTACTTGTACATGGAGAGAGTTGACTAAATGGAACAATCTCATCCTCTACCGAAATGCCATAATTTCATGAAATGATTGCTGATCTTCTGATCTCGGTGGGTTGGTTCTTAAATAGTCGCTAACTCAAAGATCGTGTAAAAGGGTTCTCAGATATCTATCTGAGATGGAATTTGGCAGTGTTATTTTCAGAATTTATGTTTAGAAAAGGTGAAAAAAAGGATATACTAAGAGTGTGTCGTAATTGAGTATCTAAAAAGTAGATGAAAACTCAAAGCATCTATATGAGGCTTTGAGAATGCAACGACAAGTGCCTTTTGGAACTTCGATCATCTTATTGTTTCGGGTAATTCGAAATCCATGGGATTTAGGCTAATCACCATTTTACTGTGTGCATACTTGCTCTTCATTTCATTGGCCATACGTTAGCATCAGCTGCTCATCATGAGATGAGCCGTCTATATGAGGCCTTGAGAATCTAAAGTTGAACCCACATAGGTCAAATTCTAAGTTGGGATTGCAAAAGTTTATCGTGATCGAAGCCTTTTCTCTCTCTCCATTTGAGAGTTTGGTGCTGGTGGGTGCTCTCAATCTTGAGATTTTATCATCATGATGACCCTTGTCACCGTGGAGAGTTTCACTTGCCCTAGTACATCACGACTTTCAACATTTTTTGCGCGCTAGTACGGGGTTCACATACTTCAGATCTTCATTGCCTTACCAACCTTTTTTGTGAGGAGAATCCCCAATTGACATTCCAACCATAAGTGTAGCCATCTAATTTTTCAACTTTGTTCATTTAAATATTATAATCGAGTTGTTTGATTTTATGGGTGTCAAGTGAAACCACACATCTCGCGATTTATTTATCATTCTTGATTTGACCGTCATATAAGCACTATAATTGAAGTATTAAGTAGTTAAGCTCATAATGGGAATATTCCATTACACATTTATAATCTTGGATTGTGCAATATAACTTTATATTTATTGAAGAACAGCTCTGAAATTGCAACTGTTGGGATGGGACTTCCGGGTGATGCATTAAATTCCACCGGTTAATAGTCAAACACATTCGGACAACTTGTTAGTCAAATTGGCTCATCTCCAACCTGGACGAGAAACCCCAATTTCTCCTTGGCCAAACCGGTCGCCCAAAAAGCGCCAGAAGTGGGACCACCACGAACCCACGCATCGGGTCCACGTGCACCGACCGGTGACGTGATCGACAGGAAGGTGGGGTCTTGGCCTTGACAACGACGCCATTAATGGCGAACCCTCAAAGAAGAGATGAAGCAGAGCGAGAACCCTGCCATAGATTTTCGATAAAGCAAGCGAAAACGCCTTTCCCCGCGGTGGTCCCCCCGCCGCGCAGAGGCCTCGACCGCTCGACAGCTGGCGCTCCGACACGTGGGTGTTCCTGCCCTAACGTCAAAGGCTCCCCAACGCGTTAGTAGCACGACTGTTTAGCATGATCTCCATGCTAAGTTCCCGTCGGCACGAGGGGACAGATCCCCCGTACGCGTGGCCGGGACAGGTGTCGTCCTCCATCCGGTCTGGCTTAGGTTGCCGGAGGTTATTGACTGCCCGCCGGAATACAAGAAACGAGCTATGATTTCTTGTGATTTGTCTTTGTCTTGATCCGGTTGCTCATTGTTTCTTTCGGTTGGCCTAAATACAGACAAGGGCAATGTCACATTTTCAAAAAAGTCTACTAACTCTAGTTTTCTAAATGGTGTGTGTCCAGTGAATGGCGGCACAACGAATGCGATTTGTAAATCAGCAAATACCAAAAAAAAAAAAAAAAAAATTGCTCTGCTCCTACCCGCCATCAGTGCATCGTCTTCGCAGACCACCCTCCCCACCTCCCCCATGGTGTCACCTCCGCTCCATCTCACAATCAAATTCCCCTGCCCATGTGCTTGGGTCCTTAACATCCTCGAGGATTGGCAGCCACAGATGGTCACTTTGTCAGTCATTTCTTAGTATGCGCCATGTCGCTTCATGTTCTAGAAATAAGCTCGAGGGAAGGTGGATTAATGAGATTGAAGAGGTTCGATCTTTCTTGAGTCTATTAACCTTCTTGACGAGGGAATAAATCCACAGAAGCTGCCGCCTTATTCAGTAAACCAGACTTGGACTAGTGATTTGAAAGCTTAATTTGAGTGAACTGTCAATTATGTTCGATTTGGCTTTGAAGCAATTAGAATGTCAGTTTTGACTCTCCCATGCATCGAAAATAAAAATAAATTGCTAAAGTCAATCGTGGAAAGTTTGGACATGAACTTAAATTTTATTTTTTATGATCTTAAGATTGACAATTTCTTTCGAAAGATAAATTTTAGGACGTTCAAGTCCAAGTTCACCTAAAACTAAAAGTGAAGGTCATAATATTATGAAAATAAACCAAATACTCAATAAACAATTACAAAAGCTGTTAAGCACTCTTTCAATTTTCCGATACAGGAACGTTACTAAAATTAATTTTAAAAATCTGAAAACATGTAGGTCGATATGAGAATCCTACGACAGAGCGAGTACAAAGCATGAATTTGAGAATTAGTGTGTGAAACCCTCATTTGTCTGATAGGTGATATTATATTAAACATGATAAGCAGCTGATTATACTGATAAATTATGCTCTCAGAGTATAACCTCATGAGTACGGACGTCATAATTAAAAAATAATTTTGATACTTCGTTCTGCAGGTACGTGCCACAGTAGCTATATAAACCTCCACGTGAACTTTAGAGTTGATATCTGCTGGTGCTGATGTACATATCTTGGGGAAGATCTTGCACAGCATCCAGGCGACAGAAAATTTAGTACGACTTTGGTTGAAATATACGAAACTATGGAGTTTTTGCAGCTTTTATTGACTTGAGCTCGCATAGAAGATTAAAAAATGTCGACTGGCCATCTGTTTTCTACCATGTTGACCAGTTCTGCACGTCGGGTGGGTTGAAGGTTCTCATCCTTGTGACGAGTAGATGAGTAACTTGAAGATAAAGCACAAAGACATAAGAAAAACACAGGAGTAATAATCAAAGACTTGCCATTGAAAAGAACAGATGATCTTGCTTCCTGGTATTGATGTTATTGAAGTTGCAAGAAGTTTGATACAAGAAAGCTCTATAACTATTAACATTGACTCCAAGACCCGAAATATTGGTAGCTTCCCATTAACTGGGACTCATTACAATCTAGAATATCTGGTACTTCATATCTTAACATCATGTTGCTGCTATAACTTTCGTCCTCAGTGCCGCAACCATTGATGCCCGTTGAGTTCGAATTCATTGGCGCTGGGCTCGACAAAGGCGTCGACATAGCCGAGGAATTTGACATGACTGGATCTAGAACATAGATGTTCTCATAATTATGTGGGATCAGAGCATAATCATCTGTAAAGTTCGACGACAGCCCATTATCCTTCCAATCAATGACTTGAGAACTTTGGGAGCTGGAGACAGCGAAATTCGACGGAAATTGTTGCTCTAGATTGGACTGAAGAAATCTCGAAGCTTCATCGGAAAATGGAACGCATTGAGTGCTCGCCGGTGCACAAGCTGGGACTTCTTGAATTGGAGTTTGCATTTGGTAGTTTTCAGGGAGTGCTTGGCATTGGCTTTGGCTTTGGCTTTGGCTTTGGCCAATTTCCTGCGGGGCTTGTAGAAGATAGCTGTGACGTTGATGTTGAGACGATAGGAGTGAGGTCGCAAGCGTTAGTAATTCCGGGTTAAGTTGGGGCTGGACTCCAGCCAATCTCGAGAAGTTCATCTGGGACGAGTTGTAGAGAGAAGAGCTCAGGATGGACGAGAGGTCGAGGAGATCGAGGCGAGGGCTGTGAGTCACGGGATCGATCCCCATGCGGAGGAGCCTCTTCCGTATGTGGGTGTTCCAGAAGTTCTTGATCTCGTTGTCCGTCCTTCCGGGCAAGCGGGAGGCGATGGCGGACCACCTACCGACCACACGAAAAAAGATCATGAGCGGGAAAGCACTCTCTATCTAGCTACACGCACCGCGTCAAGCGAAACGATTCACGTTTCATGCAAAGAAAGCGAAAAGGGGACCACTCACTTGTTGCCCAGAATGCTATGGAGGTGAATGATGGTCTCCTCCTCTTCGAACGAGAACCGGCCCCTCTTGATGTCGGGCCTGAGATAGTTCGTCCACCGCAACCGGCAGCTCTTCCCGCACCTCTGCAACCCTAACACAACCAACACCGAAAACTCCGAAATCTCAGAACCCTAAAAGCAAACAAAACCAGTCGAAAACTACCTTAAACCTTGACAGAACGTTAAGGACGTCACGGTCATAAACACGTACCGGCATTCTTAGGGAGGGTCCTCCAGTTGCCGTAGCCATGCCTCTGGATGTAGTCGACCAGCTTCTGGTCCTCCTCCGGCGTCCACGGGCCTTTCTTGAGCCCGTTCTTGTCGCAACACGGCGTCCTTCCCATCTTTTCCACGTACTAAGTTTCTTGTTCGATGGTTCACAGAGAGAGAGAGAGAGAGAGAGAGGATGCGAAGACGAAGAGGTCCGGATGGAGATGGGGTCGTATATATAGTGGCGAAGCGGGAGCGCTGATCGAAGGAGGGGGCAAGTCAAAAGAATTCGGCGCCGGCCTCTTCGCGAGAGGGAGGCGACGTGTCCCTCACCTTTTTCCTCCCCTTGGAGAGACGAACGCCAGCGTTATTAACTTCTCTCTCTTTCTCTCTCTAATGGGCCATCAATTTCCGGCGAAGGGAGGTGGCGCAATGACCTGTCCCGGCTTTTGGGATTCACATTAGCTGTCGGGGGGGAGCGTGATAGGGCCACGTTACCCCTCCTACCTTCATGGAAAAATAAAAGGGGGTTCTTAAAAAATTGGAGTAAAATATAGTAAAATGATATAATACATGAGATTTGGATTGTCGTAATCCGAGTATATTATCGGTGTCTACATTTAAAAATCTCGATTGCACTGGAATCATGTGGACTCAGATAAAATGAACCGTCGAATGAGATGAGATGTGGATTGACATGATGTGAATACATATTGTATTTATGCTGGAGAGCATCACATGTCGATCAATTTTATATTGCATGCATGAATTTTGATCTATCCCTACCGCCCTTTGTTCCGACTTGTTTGCTGGTTGTTTTCCTTTTCTCCGCACCCTTCCACTCGTCTTGACTTGTTGTCTTCATGAGTGTAAGTTTTTGGTCTTAGAGTCGCTTCTGTATAGCTTTATAAAGCTTCGGTGAAAGTCAATATATCTCTTACATTTACCAAAAAAAATACACGCATGAAAAGGAATTCAGCGTGGAGTTAAACATGACTGATTTGAGGTTAAATCGATTCGAGATTTCAATGCGGGTAGATTTAGTTTCTTTAGTAATAATTGATTTTCTATTTTGTATAGAAATTTTTCTAAGCAAGGACTCGTACTTAACAATTTGAACAAGATGACGCATTGGCAAGAGCAAAACGATGAAATGATGCTAATCACCATCCTGATCATCACGGACGCATTAATTCAATACAAATCACGTCGCCAAAGTAGATAATCTCAAGCATTTGATATACTAACCAACTCGGTACGGGCTGATTTGGAACGTCACAAGGGCAATTCTGGGATTTCTCCGGCAGTACGGATAGTTGCAAAAAAGGAAAAATGTTGGGTCTATAAAGAAAATTTCATTGATGCCATTGCCGTTAGCATTAAATTCAAGGTGGCAATAATTGATCGATTTCGGTGCTCGCCCTAGGAGAGGAACGTTTAGTTTATGGTATCTTGACTAAAAAGGTTGATCCAAGAAACATTTTGGAGTAATGAAAGATGAGGTATGATGTGACCAACTTAACGAATTCTGACTGGCAATACTACATTAAAATTTCATACAAAAGTTTAAAATTAAATTAGTGATTTGAAAAATTTAGAATTAAATTAACATCTGCATAATAAGTTCTAAATTAATTTGACAATTTCCCCCCAAAAGGATGAGGTCTTGTGGAGCCAATCTAGATACCCAATCAAGTCGAATGAGATGGCTAGACGACACAATTTCGGCGACTATCATGATTGCTCTAGACGTAGAGGTAACTTGAGAATCGGTTTTCTAGTCAGGGGTGGAGGAAACCGTCACGCTCATCAAGATAGATACTAACTCCGCACTCGCCTCCAATCTTTTCATAGTGATAGATACCGCCGTCGAATTCTCACACGCGAGTGCGTGCAGGAGAGAGAGAGATGATGATATGATGTTAGTGCAAATGCTTGTAGCAGGATTAGAGCTTCAGTAATTGTCTTCTTCTCGAATGAAATCACTTCCTTATCTCCAAGCGAACTGTGGGCGCGAAGCAGTAAGTCATTGGATTGAAAATCTACGAACCTAGCTGGTACTTTTTCCGAAACCCTTAGCCGCAAGTCCCTCTCGACCACACGTTGATGATGATCAGCTGTCAGAAAAGAAGTGAAGAACTCAATGTCATTGACTCCCGCCCCCTGAATGATTGAACGAATGATTTCGTTGGTTTTCACGCCACACCTGGCGTGGACTATCTGCAGTAACCCTATGCAGCTTCATCCTAGAAGACAAATTTTAGGGAAAAATTACTCGCATCAATTACCCATCATCCCCTTGTCAATCACCATCTGTTCCAGCTGGTCAGTGGAAACTCCGATCATCTAGTTTTACTTGACAGAGCTCAAACAGAAAGGTAGATCATATCATTAGCTCTTGAGAAGAGTTGATTTGGTTCTGTACCAAAATGTAAGCTGAGCATAGCTGAAAAAGTGCGTTTATTTCAAGGAAAATTTATAATTCAAAAACATTTTCTAAAATATGTTGCTTTTGTTACTTATAAAAATGAATAAATAAAAATTATTTTTATCATATAAAACTATTTAGATATAAATGACTACCAATTGAAAAAATATTTTTGATTGACTACTTTTTTAAAAGATAAATGAATCATTTTTTGGAAAATATTTTTTAAATCATTTTTTTCTGCGAAACAAATGGACTTGTGATTATCTATTGAATTATTATGTCCCTTCAACACTCTCTTGTAAATAGGTCAGAAAGCATATTGTGAACTTATTTTTAAACATGGGGAGGCAATGTTTGTAAGCGTGATTTCATGCACCTCTACTGTATGGCAATTACGAGGTGCGATCTAAATTGATTCATCCGAAAACTTGAGTTGATAGACGAAGGCATGGCTAACGATTGAAACTCATCAATTTTAATGAACAAAGTGGTGTGCAAATTGACACAATGGTCCTAAATTAAAATATAAACCTAATCTAAGCTTGTAACGACCGTTGTTATATTCTAGACCACAAAAGAGAAGTTTAAAAAACTCGATACCCAATCATGGTGTTATCAAAAAAAAAAAAGTATAATAATTAATCACGGGCAAGTGCTAGATATTTCTACATTTCCCACGTAATCCTGGTAAGATGAGAAATCAAGGGCCGTGGAACATCGCTCGATCAGAAACTTCACGTGAAGCATTCTCTCTCCATAGGCCTAGAGACCCCCATACGTGTCTAGTCTACCTTTGTGGGACAGGCTTTGTGGTCAAACATTAATTTAATGAAATTTACCAAAGAATTTTATTCCCTAAGGCTGTTTAAGGAAATGACAAAGCAGATTATCTTCGAACGAAACCTAGAAAATCTTTCACATTTCTTTAAGGGCTTCGTCTTATCTCATTTCCCTTAAATTATTCTTTGTGGCGATCTTGTCTGATATCATTTTCTACTGAAAAAAAAAAAAAAAAGTGCAACATGAACGCACTTGGTAGCTATGCAAGATGACTATAAAGATAATCTAAAGTATTATGTCTCCATGCACGAGGTCATGGAGACAACCCCAGCTCGTCCGACCAATATCAAGTGCCCACCGCATTCAGAAAGCTGCTAATCAGATTCATTTCATGTAAATTAAACAGGGATTACCCACTAAGGAATATTAAAATAAATTAATTCAATAAGAAGCTTCATCAAAACTCAATAGGGGTAACGACTTGGCAGAAATCTAGGGCTTGCTTGCGGATTGAGCTGCCCGAAGAAGCTGCCTGCGTGTACGAGTTGACCAGCCGATATGCAGTCGTCATGGGTTAGATTATTGCCTTGGATTGTGACTATTGCATTTCGATTTCGCCAACAAAACTTAAGATATTCTCTAATTATCTTTCTAATGCATCTAGAAAGATTTGTTTAAACAGGTTTCACATGATTTTGGGCTGTTCTAGAATACGAGATGAAATGCAACACGTGTGGACTCAACCGGTACTATTCAGAGAAGTCTCTTTGTATATTTTTACTCCTTTCCATATGAATGAACTGATTACATCAGCGAAAATTAAAAAGAAAGGTTTATCACCAAAGTTGATTAGTAATCTAGGCGTCCGATTTTCGACCAGTTCAATTTGGTTGATGGGATGGAAGTGATGGTGGTGGTCGATAGGTTGAAGGTGGGGGGTGACAGGACTGAAGTGGCGGTTGATAGAATGGTGGAGGGTATCACGGCGGAGGCTGCCCGTGCGGTGGAGAGCATGGCGGTGGCGGGGGTGGATGTCTTGGAGAAGGCAGACGCTAACCGGGAGGTGGTGGTGGATGCTGGTGAGATGGCGGAGGGTGGTGGAGGTTGCCCATGGGATGGTGGTGGAAGGCTAGTGTCGGGTGGAGGGCGGTGTGTCAAAGATTTACTAGGAATCTAATTTTTGTTAAGTCTCGAGATAAAAAAGGATAATTAAATTTCGCCTAGAGGAACAAATCTTGAGTGGATAACTTGCACTGGGCGATCAAATACTTATCGGGAACTTTTTCCGTTCCGCCCTTGCCCAATTTGCATTTGCTGCTTTTTGCAACATCATTTAGAAGGAGCAGAATAATTTTCTCTTCAGGGATAGGCCACCCTCCCTTTTGGCCATGAAGATGCGTCTGGAAAAGATTGTTAGGGACAAAGCATTGTCCTTCCACTAGGTTCCTCCCAATACCACAAATCGAAGGTTGCTGCAATGCTGGTCACTAAATCCTTCTATTTTGGCGGACTGATCTACCCTTCGGTCGTTAGACCTTCTTGAGTAGGAGGTGTCTTCCAACCCTCTCCTATTCGGAGGTTCTCCTGGTTTCCTCTTGAAGATGGGAGCCCTTGACTGGGCTGCTTTGGGATTTTCAGAATCCTCTCCAGCAGTGGTGTTGTCCTTACCTACCAATCTTGCTTTGTGTTGTTGGTGGGGCTGCTTGTGTTCTATTTGTGCTCCCTGTTTTTGGTTTTTGTTTGCTTTTACTGCTGTTTTGGCTTTCCTCTGCTCCTATGCAAGTTGCTCTCTCTTTCACCTTGGCATCCTTCCACTCACTCTAACGGTTGTCTTCGTAAGTGCAAGTTTTTGGTGCTGAGTTTTTGCTGTATAGTTTCTTACGGCTTTTTGGTTTAAAGTCAATATAACTCTTACATTTTATCCAAAAAAAAGGGATAATTAAAAGAATTTGCTTTTTGTGGTTATCAATGTATATGTACCAACCAAGTGATGGAGAATAATTGCGTTTGATTTTGGCTAGCTAGAAAAAATATAAAGGAAAAATTGTCTTTTCTAGGTAAATAAAACAATTTTGGAAAGTATAAATTTCTATTATCTAAGATGCGAGAGCAGAAAAGTCAAACAAGGAAAGGGCTCTTTGCGTCACAAGCCCAAGAAAGTTGAGAGGCTTTTGGGCTTTATTAGCTACTCAATGGCTTTTACTTTTGTTGCTACAAAGGGGTAATCAAACGTTCTAGGCCTACTCTTTATGAACGAATTGCTAATATTTTTTTTATGATGGACAACTAGGGGTGATCGGTTCTCAAGCGGTCCAGTTTTCAAAATCAAGAATCGAGAATCGGATCGGTGGGACCAGTTCCTCATTCACTGAAACCAGAAACCTGAATCGGTGGCTTCCCCCCCCACCATCGCCACCAGTAGAGCACCTTTCATGCTTCCAAGTGAGACACTCCCTTTAGCGTCGCTTGTGGTCGTCCTACTCGTTGCCCGTCCCAAAATGGCCTTGATTATGGCTCGTGAGGTGGTTCGTCCACAAATCTAGCGAGCCTGGACGATGGAGGAGTGGCTTAGCTTGGATGAGTCACTGGTTTAGCCCTAAGTTTGTGCCTCTAGTTTTGGCTTGCGAACTTCTAGATGGCGGTTCATCCATGGCCACAAGCAACGACGAAGAGGGCTTGAATTTGGAGCTAACGACGACGGCTCCTCCATGGCTGCAAGCGACGACGGAGAGAATGGAACGGGTGGTTCGGCTTGGACGAGCAACGCCGGCGATGACCATGGACGAACAGATTTTTCTGGGCAACAAAGCGAAGAAGCTAACTCTATGGGAGTAACAATAGTTCTTTTCCCCCAAATTTATAAGAAATAAAAAATTGAATAAAATTAAAAATAATCACTGTGGTCCGAGTGGGGATTCCACCTCTGGAATCGGGAGCCAGACTAGAATGGTGACCTCAGAAATCGCCCAAAACTAGCTAGTTTGGTCCGGTGAGTAGTTGTTTTTGCTCACCCCTATGGGTGACTATTTGCTAATATGCCCTACAAAATCATTGCTTTTGCACGCGTGCTACTGCAATATTTAAATAAAACAAATCCAATGACATTATTCAAGACAAAGATATCCATGGGGGTAATCAAAAGCAATGATTTAGAGGGTGAATTATTGGTCCAAAACAAAATGAAAGCTGTTTAGCAATTCATAAGTAAATAATATCAAATATCCAATTCGCAAATAATATAGATAAATTGGACTTTCAATTTTTTTGCCAAAGGATTTTATTCGTTAAGAATACTCATGGCACAAACTCCTTTACTTTGCAGGCCAAAAACCCGAGTAAGCCTCTTTTTTGAGAAAGAAATTTACTTATCTCTATTGTTGGATTTTGATGCTAAAAAATTAAAAAAAAATAAATAAATAACCACCCACCTGGGTGGCGTTGCTGGCTTTGGGCCCTCTCCCCCTCACGAAGGGGAGGGGTTCGAATCCCCAGTGCGTTGCAAGGTGACAACTTGGCCCAGGCGTGAGTGTGGTGGCGAGCTAGCGTTAGCCCCAGGTTCTTCCCGCCGGCTGTCGGCTTTCGGGGTTTCTTGGTCTCCAAAAAAAAAAATCAAACTACAATGTGACGTAGGCAAGAAAATGAATATAATCCATTTCATGCTCACAATTTCTAATACAACCACTAAGAATGCTAAAAAATAATATGAGTTTATTGAGAAACCAGAACCTAAATTGAATACGATATAACACAATGTGGTCAACTTGAAATTGGCACAATTGACAATCTTTCATATTGGAATATTTTGATCACGACATATAATGACACGTATAGTCCATACTAATCTAATAACACAAGATGATTTGCCACCCTATTTTATCCTTATAGTTATCGAGATTTAATATTTTTCCTTTAGGCTTTTGTCTCGTGTATTATCATATCCAAGGAATCTCACTTGGTGGGATTTGATGTAAGAGTTTTCAACCCTAATTTTTCCAAGGATACCGGTTAAGCAAGTTAAATGGTTTTCTTGGGAAAATTTAGTGGTGCAAAAGCCACCGTTTCTTTGTTAGGTTTAACTTCACGGCTAGATGAACATTTCCCTTCTCGGACCTCCGTGTTCCAGCCTTCTGCATTTTGCATGTCAATTCCTTGATCATTGTATCAATAGTTTCCAAGACGAACTCGTCCTTATCCTCGAGAAATATCTACAAGCCGCCGCCGCCGCCACGAAATATCCAGCGGCACTGGCCCACAGGATATCACCATACCACTGTCCCGCCCTCCTTTCATCGAGGTGACCGCCAGTAGTTTCTAGATTCGCTTCCGCATCCATATCCTCTCTCTCTCTCTCTCTCTCTCTCTCTGTTTATATATCTAAGCACGTCGTTTCGTCAACAACTGTTGTCCTCAAAGTTCTGTGCAACAACTCTCAAAGCATAGTCAGTTTCCATCGTTGGTTTGCTGCGGTTTTTCGATGAGCCTGAGGTTCATGGGGAGGGCAGTGTACCAGGCGGCGAGCCGGCTGACGCAGGGGGTCAGAGACCAGTCCTCGTCGGGGATGAAGTCGCTGAGGGACTCGAAGCAGGCGAGGCGATTCTCCGGTGCTTTGGACTCACCAGCGAAGAGCGACGACGGCGAGGTGTACAAGCGAGCCGAGGAGTCGCTGTGGACCGTCATGTTCTTGAGCTGTAATTGGGGTCCGTATTGATTGAATCCGTATGCGCGTATGTATACTGTAAATATATGTCTATGTCTATATGTGTACGCATGGTGAAATCTCGTGAGGATTGGTTCTAATAGTTTTGTGGGTTTCCTTTTCTTCTGGGGTTGCCTCTTTCTAAACATAAAGACAGTAAAGACATTCTGAACTGTTCAATTCAGACAGATCGATTTGTGAGCTTCTTTGTTGTTTTTCTTTACACGGCTCTACTCAAGGAGCGTTATCTAATACTGAGCTAGGTGCGAAATAGCTAATCTTGCTGCCGCATTCGAGCCCGAGCCTGTCAAACATCCGGGTCCAGGTGAGGAATCCGAGAACTAATCAACTGTGTTGGTGTCGGGACGTGTAAGGATACGAGTGAGGACATGGTTGAATGATTAGTTCAACTGATTGAGTGAAGTCCATTCATGCAGAAAGTAAGTACTTTTTGCAGCATATCTGATGTTGATAACAGCAGTGACTGACGTCGCGAGTCGCGCGTTCGTGTTCATAAGATCACTCAAGTTCTAGGAAATATCCTGATATAACTCAAAAGAGTTTGCAGGGTACCAATACCTTAATAAGCACAGTTGGCCCAGTTGATGGCTTTGAATGCTAGGCATAGCTCCAGACCTTTTGGTTTTTGGGTGTTCACGCTTCTCCTCGGCCAGTGATGTAGGCTGGGAATACTCAGTTCATCTCGACCTTTTGTAGATGGTGTAACAATGTCATGTGTAGCATAGAGAGCATTGCAGATCTTTAAATCCGTCACGAGCAGTTTATATGACGTAAATCGAACTTGTGGGCTCGTGAAAGACAATCGATTCTTTTCTCACAAAACCCAATTACCTTGAAATCGATATAGCCTCTTCCTGATCACTACTCATATATGGTCTTGCCCTCCATGGATCATTGCGAAACGGGCTGAGGTTTTACTTGCCGAAAGACTCGAAGTTTAGGCCCGATTTGTTTGGGCTCGCCTCTACTTGATAATTTTATGCATATAATTTTATAAGGAACTAAGCATCGGAAGGTTTGATAGATGATCAATCTTGTCTATGTGGAAATTATACGAAAAGTTTTCATAGTCATAAATTTTTGGTCAAATTCATAGTCATAATTGATAAGGAAGATTTGTCAAAAAATTATGAGGAGGAGGATCTACATTCGATAGGCATCGTTTTGCACGCTACCTAGAAGAGAACCATTTTGCAACATCAATCTACTAATCTAGCAAGATATACTTCGGGATTGTACCCTTTCATATGAAGCATAGCTATAAATACAATCTTTTCTAAGGTTGGAAGACTTATCATGAACAATCTTTTAATAAACACCTAAAGAGATGAGGAAATATATATTCAATAAATTCGTATTTGGTATTTTGCAATATTTTATAATTGCAACACACTTCGATCCCCCTTCAATGAAATGAGTCTATGTACATTAAGCATAGTCTTTTTCTTTAATCTTTTGAACAAACATTCTCTAATATGTGAGACATCTTTACAAAGTTTGTGATGCTATTAATTTAAATCAATATCCATATTTCGAATGTAGCTAGTTTATAACATTCTTTTCATGGAAAAGTTAATTGCCTTCTAAGCTTGTCGGTACATATATAACTTGAAGGATGCTGAATTAACGTAAGAAGTAATGCAATTTTTATTCCAATAAAAGTTATTGTGGAATACATCCTGTTAATTTCACGTTAAGAATTCACAAGGCACGCATATCAGATGAAAGTCTAATTAAGTAGAAGTGAGTGTGGTTTTAGGATAGAACCAAGAATAGAAGGACCGGATTGGTGAAAATAGGTGTGGTTCCAGGTTTCAGGATATGTGGGGTACATTTCAAATTCCAAAAATTAAGGAAATGATTGCGATGGGTAAGTTCTAGGTTTCTGAAACCAATAACTTGAAACAAGTCTTTGTATTTTTTTTTTTTTGATTCTACGTTCGTGTGTGATCTTGCGGTATTCTGTAGCATCAAATGATGAGTGTGTAATTTAAAACCATTAGTCTGAGTTTTCATTTCCATCGATATCCATGATTGAGAATTTTGCTTAGTTAATGGTTCATATTTTTCATTTATCTAAATGAGTTGTAGTCAATAGATTGTAATAGCAAATGATGATCATTAAAGGCGATGGCTCACTACAATTGTTTTATTAAGAATATTGATAGAACCTTAATAGACTTTGGAATTGATCTTGAAATCTGTGATAGAGTAGGTTTCAGGTTTAAAAGCATGCACGATAACTTTCAAGCTCTAAAAATTCGAGAATCTATTATGATGGGTAAATTCTAGATGGAACCTGGACTAACTCTAGAACCTCTTACCCCTACAATTAAGTGTGGATATATGGATCTACACAAATACGATTAATGTGAATCATAATATACTTAATTCCTATCAAGATCAAACTATATTTTCTTATGGTGTATTGTAGTGTACCTTATATTGATATGTCAAAATCTGTCATACATATTATATTGTTGGATAATTTACATAAAATAATGAAAAATAAAATAAAATAAATGAAAGCTAAGGAGGAGTAGATAGTAGGAGCAGGTGAATGTAGAGTAGAATAGGAAACTACTTGCCTTATGTTTGGTTAATTAGATGTCAACCCACCAACTTTAATTTATTAAGATGATGATTATGACAATAACAGTTGTAATAACAATAAAAACAATGACGACATCGCTACTTAACCATCCCAATGTTAGATTTACGTACAAATATTCGGGCAAATTTCCAAGTACTTTACTCATTTCGGAGTATTTTTCCCAACCCTGCAAGGTTACATACTAGATTAATCCATCTAAAGTTAATAAATGGTGGATCTTATTGTATAAAACAACATTTACATATACATGTCGGCTAGACTTCACTTTACAAGTTTTATAGAGACATCACGTTTCATTTAGCATTTCAAAACATATAGGGAGGTCAGAGACCGGAGAGTTTTGAAAATCATCATATTTATGAGTGTCAATTACATTTTTGCTTCTATTTATCATAAGAACAACACTAATTCATCAAGGTAATCCAATCCCAAAAAATAGCATGGACCTAATGGACTTGTTCCATAGGACCATAGATAGAGAAATGCGCATCTTCCTTGTAAAACACCAAAATGAGGCAATTTGTCTATTTTCAATGGTTTTATTTGGTTCATAAATGGGTTAAAGACACAAATAGTTTATCAATTTTGATCTAATGTACAATATAATTCTTGAATTTTTAATTGTTCAATATTATCTTTGAACTTTAGCTTAATATATAATATCGTCCATAAATTTTTAATTTATTTAATATAGTCCATAAATTTTTGATAGATATTCAAGTTTTTTCTTAAACTATATGAAAATATTTAGTGATATAAATTTATTAATTCAAGTCCAAGAATAATATTGAATATTTTCATACGGTGTAGAAATTAGATTAAACATGTATTAAAAGGTCGGGAACCGCATTTGAATAAATTGAAAGTTCATATGCGATATTACACATTTGAATAAAGTTCGTGAGTCGTATTGAACAAATTAAAATTTAGAAATCATATTGCACATAGAACCAATATTTAAGAATTACTTACGTCATTTTCTCGTCATGAATTGATTTTTTATTTAGTGCTTTATATTTTTGGATAATGGCAAAGAGAGTCAAAGATGTCTTCAAGAAAAATAGTGTACGCCTCTTGTCCTCCCAACCAAATTTTCTTGCATTCACACTTAACGTGGCTCCACGTCTCGTTTAAAAATATATTTCAAATCAATTGAACCATCAACTAATCCCACTCAATCCCATCACCTCAAAAACAAAAAGAAAATAGAACTCCAATCACACGCCACCAAAGAAGACATTAACTGACGCCACTTCCACCGAAAGTCAACCGCACCCGCGTCAACGGTCCTCTGAAAAGTTGCCCTTATTTTCCACCACCCCAGGTTTTGTCCCACCGGGTGGGACTCCAAGAAAACAAATTTTTTATTTTATTTTATGTTATTTTATATGTGAACAGAACCGAAAAGTTAAATTTCGCATAGGACAATGTTGTACCAAATCGACCGTATTCAATACTCAACGACGGTCTTACCCAATTTTGGTCTATTCTAGTAAAAAGGTCACTCATTTTTTTGAGATTATAAGTTTGATTTATGTTTTGACCAAATCTTTCAAAATCTTTGACCACATGTTTTAACTATGACGTGTTCTAATAAAAAGAGATTTCTTAAATTTTAACATATGTGTGGGATTGCAATGATAGGATTCGTAACCTTATGAATATTTAGGTCACGAGTTGAGTAGAATGATTTTGTCTAGAACCGAATATTCTATTAACATGTGTAAAACCCCTCATGTTAATGTTTAGAGAGGATTGTTAGTGTTGATTGTTCTTTTCTATATTTTTACTAATAAAAGGAAAAAACAATCTATCATATTATTACCATACTAATCTTAACATAAAACCTTTTAAAATTGTTCTTTTTACCTGTACTAGATAATACATTTTATCGATACAAGAAAATTTCACTTCAATCACATAAAGTTTCATCATTATACTTAACCATTCAACTGGTGCACAAGTCGCAAGATAAGCCTTGCAATTTGATCTTGAGATCACTAATATCAACACAGGCGGGGTCTAATTTACTCGTGCCATCCACTCCGATTCCCTCGAGTACCACACACGAGATGAGACGGGGTCCATTCCGGGAAGAAACGGAGTCCACCTCTTTGAATTGGGGAGGGGGGGGGGAATTCAAAGATTGAACCTGAACCTTCTTTTCCTGACCTAAAAAGCGTCAATTTCACAGAAATTGTGTAATTGACCTATCGAAAAAACCAAGAATTCCCTTAAAGAATCACTGGTAGAAAGAGAAGGTGGGCAATTGAAACCGCGTGGATCCCAGCGGGGCGACGTCGTTTTCACTGCTCCAACCTCACCTTTGTCCCCCGCTCAATCAAAGAAGAACAGTGCGATGAAAAACTCTCGATAAAAAAGAAGAGCGAAAGCGAGCCAGTCGGGTGCGGACGTGAAGCCCCCGCGTACTTAAATCCGCCTCAATCCCCACTCTCAGATCCGTCTCCTCCCTTCTCTCCTCTCCATTTCTGCTCCCTGCTCCCTGCCCATCTTGGATTTGAATCCCCTCTCGCCTTCGAGCGCGAGCCTTTGCCGTTCTTTCGGCTCGATCGAATCCGACCCGGAATAGAGCATCCGCCGGTCGCGTCCCGGGTGCTCGAAAGATTCGATCTTGGTTGGTGGGTATCCGACTTTCGGATCGGCGAGAGCGCAGAGAGGGGGGAAGTTTTGTGGGTACTTCTTGCTTTTCTTGGGACTTATATGGTAAGTGAAGGGCTGTGATGGCAGTGGTGGAGCAGAAGCCGAGTTCCGATCAGGGCAAGGTCTGGGGCTTCTTCAAGCTGCCGTTCCGGAGCTCGGGGGCAGCTCA
Organism: Eucalyptus decipiens; assembly: GCA_014182575.1. Lineage (NCBI taxonomy): Eukaryota > Viridiplantae > Streptophyta > Magnoliopsida > Myrtales > Myrtaceae > Eucalyptus > Eucalyptus decipiens. Next base: position 10,150,640 of record CM024612.1, on the reverse strand, counting down.
GAACAGCTCGTCGTCGGCGTCCGCGGTCTCGCACCTCGGGGTCTCCACCACCCGGGCGGGCCCCAGGTCGAGGGATCGGATGGGCATCACGGGTCGAGCTCGGTGTCGTCCGTGGCGAAGTCGCTGCTCCCGACGCGGCGGAGGTTGAAGCTCGATCCGTCCACGAAGCTCTACTTCCCATGTAGGTCGATTTCGCTTCGAATTCTTGAAGTGGTTTGGTCTGCTGCGCGAATTGGTGTCGATTGATTTGATCTTTTGAGGTTTGGGTCTTGATTTGTTTTTGGTGAGTTCATGTTGACGCGTGAGTGTTGTTTACAGCGAATTGAGTTTGGGAGCTCAATTGACGCGATTTCTCCCATCGGCATATCAAGAGTAGTTGGGCTTTGGAAAATGACTGCTTCTTGCAGTAGACATGAGAATTAACGGTTGCCCAGAAGATCATACTTAATGATTGTGGATGAGGTGCCTTTTAAGTGTATTTATTCATTGAGTTAAAGTTTGCCTTAGGATATCTAATCGGCATTATATGCTTGTTGTGCAGTATACCACCAGCAAGCTAAGAAAATATATCAGCCTCTTGTCTGATCCACTTGTGTTTTGTAGCTTTGTTACTGAAGTACTCGAGTTACTTATAGGTCAAAGCATGATATACTTTAACTGTGTTGTATTAGGTTTTCTTAGGCGTCTGTGTTGAATTTTGATGTAGCGTGTGGTTAATTATGACCTAGGTATGGCTTTTTGTCAGGAGAATCAGCTAGCTTACAAGAATGCTTGTTACTTGATTCTGATTTCCCAGGTGGTTTTTCGGATGTTGGGGGAAACAGTTTTAGAAACATGGGCATTTCATTCTTCAAGTAGAACATCCATGCTGGCATGGCACTTTAACAACTGCGTTACTTGGGAAACACCAGTCCCAGATTGGTTTTGTGAAACTCTGAAGTCCGTCCTTGATGTGACTTGGATGGTGAAGCAGCGATGCTTTGGTTTTTAGGGTGTTTCCTCTAGTCTTTTGATGTTCAATGTCCAACCAAAGAAAAAAAGGAAGTACATGAGACATCAACCTTCCTGACTTCTTCGCAATCATGTATTGCAGCGTTTCACTTATGAATCCATCTAGCAGTTCATGACTAATAGCTTCTCTGAAATTTCTTTCTTTATTCAATCTTCGGCTCTGTGTTATTTCCAATTTGGATGCTGGAGATGTTTGATCAGCTTTAGTGTTCCATCTGTCTGAGATTACCCTCTTTATCCTGAAGTGGAGACTTATAGAAAAGTGCTCCAAAAGCAAAACACAAATTTGTTGTTCTTGTTGAGTGGCTACCTTTAATAGTTGAATTTCATATCTGTTTGAGGCTATGATAAGTTGTCTAGTGCTGTTATATGTGATCGAGCAGTAGTAACTGAAGGAGACTTTGTGGTCATGGAGAAAATTGAGATAATTGGGGCCCTGATGGTTCTCAAATTTTAGTTGAGTTATGTTGGACACCACATTCTTAGTGCCAGAGTCACTTCTTGGCTATGTTAGCACGGTAAAAGTTGCAGTGTGGGTTGATGCTGCAAAGTTTTCCTGTCATTGGGTTATCAAAGGAATATTTCGATGTCATGCTGGATTTTGTCATTTTATAGCTCTGAAGCTAAATTAAACAAGTAAGGTCTGTAATGTAGATGTCAGGTCCAGTCCAATCTTGATTAGAGGTGATGTTTAGGATCATTGGCAAACTGCTTTTTGCTTGGGTTAGTGTGTGTGTATGTGTAGAGAGAGATCAGCTTCATCTTGGAGGGACTTGTCATATTTTAAAGTGCTCAAATCATTGTTCAGGTGGGCTACTATTAGATAATCTTGGCAATGGAACATGCCATAGTCCCTTATGACTTTGCTGCTTCTTATGCATGTTGAAATGACACATTATTCTGAATGTCTCGGACTATTTTGAACTTTTGCGTGCTGTTTATGCCATCTGCTGCTTTTGTTACCACCCCTCATAATTGTTAGTTGCTGATAGGTGAAAGCTATACTGCAATCTATCAGTGAGCGCTTTGAACAGAATAAAGGCTGCTCTCTGCACTATCCATTCTTAATTGGGAAGCTTGCAGAAGAATCAATAGGGTGGCCTTGTGATTATGCAAGCTTTTTATTCATTAGCACATTTTATGGCTGTAAACACCAACATCTTAACTTGATAGTTATTACTTCACGAAAAGCTTGTTTTGAGGTCCCTAGGTTGTTGCTCTATATTTTAGTCAACCAAGCGAGCAGTGTCCTTCCTCTCTTTTGCTCTCTTGTGACTAGCGAAACAGTTGAATGACACGCTTGACATTTCCTCGTTGGTTAGTCATTCTTCACATGTTTTTTTAACTATTATTCTGCATTTTTTGTGTAGATGAACCTGGCAAGCAAGTTAGGAGTGCCATCAAGATTAAAAACATCAGCAAATCTTTTGTGGCTTTCAAGGTTCTACTTACAGCTTCTATACTATTGATGTTTGTTTGTTTCTTCATGTATATTCTCTAGTGTGTATCTATGCATGTGTCTTTGTGTGTGACCCTTGGACGTATGTGAATAAACGAAAATATGTTCTGATCTAAGAAATGTAGTGTTAGAAGCTCTTTGCATTCTTTGTGAACGCTTTTATGCATTTCTTTTTTCATGTATTTGGATAAATATCTGTGTGAGGAATGTCAATTATTCTTTTGTTTTATTTTCCTGTAGTTTCAAACAACTGCACCTAAAAGCTGTTTCATGCGTCCTCCGGGGCAATCCTTGCTCCTGGTGAAAGTATCATAGCAACAGGTAAGAATATGGTTATGTTGGACAAGCTGTTTCTTTTGCTTATCTGTTATATGTGCACATGTAAAGATTAGGTTTGGACAATGTTTTTCGTGTTGATCTTACATGTGTGTGGTGTTGTTTTAGTGTTCAAGTTTGTGGAGCATCCAGAGAACAATGAAAAACCGATGAATCAGAAGAGTAGGGTCAAGTTCAAGATTATGTGTCTGAAGGTGAAAGGAATGATGGAATATGTACCTGAACTGGTGGGTACAACAACTGTATTGATCATGTCCTGCCATCAAGATGGTCTTGCATGTCCTAATTTGAGATGTATACTTTCCATTCTTGATTAACTAACATAGGTGACCAATTTTTGGGTGCTGTGTCATAGGCTTGTAGCTTTTTTACTTGCTTGAATCTTTTCAATCATTTCTTGTCCAGGAAATTTAATCAAATGCCTTAAGTTAAAATGGAAGTCATCTAGCTGCCTCTGTTGAATGCGAGATTCATGATTGCTCTGAATATCAACCCTCTATTTTCACTTTGTGCAAAGATGTTTAGGCTTGCTTTTGGCTTGAACATCTTACTTATGTAATTTCATGTTAACTCTCATGCAGTTTGATGAGCAGAAGGATCAAGTGGTGGTAGAGCGCATACTGCGGGTTATTTTTCTAGACCCCGAGCGTCCTTGTCCAGTATGTAGCAGTGTTTGTGCTTCTTAAATGTAGTTTTGTATGACCACCATTTTCATGTGAATTATGTGCAATTCGTTCTTGAAATATGCCATTTTGAAGATTTGTGGACCTTTTTTCTTGTTTTATTGTTAGGCTCTAGATAAGCTGAAGCGCCAGTTGGCTGAAGCTGATGCTGCTGTGGAGGCAAAAAAGAAACCTCCAGAAGATGCGGGTCCAAAGATCATCGGAGAAGGGCTTGTCATTGATGAATGGGTGAGTCAATGAGGACATTCAACAATTTTCATTTCGTAATATCTCTTTGCTGTCTAACGGACATGTATTCTTTGATGTGTGTAGAAGGAGAGAAGGGAAAGATATCTTGCGCGACAGCAGGTGGAAGGGGTGGACTCGGTGTAAGGTTTATTTACCGAGTGATTTAGTCAGAGTTGATTAAAAATTTACAGTACTTTGTTGGCTTCATTTTGGCCCGTGCCTCTTCGTTTCAAGTGTAATGTGAGAGATGTCCCGAGGAATTGTGCAGGAAACTACAACTTCATTTGTAAAAAAGCGCAGTTAATTTTCTGTGATTTGAGGTGCAAGATACTCGGTGCTTGTAGATAACGTGGGTTTCCTCCTTATCATACATGAAATTGTCCGTTTAGTTGGCTGAGTCTTTCGACGCACCAATCATTCTTCATCACTAGTTGTCCCGGTCTGTCGTTATTGAACGAAGTGTTCAAAAGGTGGATAATTCTTCTCCTTGACATATTGTTATTGGCATTGCATTTGCCAGAGTTCCAATTGCTAAGCTTCTGAGTTTGCGTCGAGTGGTGAGTCGTGTGTACTGAATCTGCAGCAATTGATCAATCAAATGAAAAGGGAAAACAAGAATTAGCTCTGCTCCTCCTGTATGTAAGGAGACATGAGTAATGGCTACACAATGAAGTGAATGAGATGATGCTTTTGGACCTCTTTTTTGTTTTGGAGGGCATATGTTAAGACAGAATGCAGAGCTGAGGTCCTTACCCTGCCTTCTTCTGCTGTTTTCTGTCAGCACAAAGTAGGAAAAGAAATTACCAAATCCGAGCATTTACAGTAGTATATACTATAAAGTTGGATTTGGTCAGAAATTGACACGTGGCAAGCAATTTGGAATTTTATAAAAACAAATTAGAAGTTACAAAAACCTCACAAATTAATGACCCATAAGTTTTTATAAATGTTTAAACGTCGAAATGTCTCTCTAGCTCGTATGACTTTTCCACTCTTTAACATTTCTTTGCGAAATTCTGTCCTTTCGTCACACTTTTTCGCATTTTACTTTTGATTCATAAGGAGAAATTCTCAGTAGAGAAAGCCATGAAAACCTTTAACCTATAAGGCCTTATAAGGATCGCCATGAAAATTCCATCTCTAAGAGGCTTTCGAAGCTTTGGCTCTAGTTCCTTATGAAAACTTAGTGCAGCAGAAAGGTGTTGAGATCGAGCACTCCGCTCCAATTCACTGTGAAGGTTGAGTGCAACGGTGAGGTGCAAGGACCGAGCATTGCACATAGGTGGGAAGGTTGAGTGCAATGGTGAGGAGCAGAGAGTGAGCATTGCATATAGGTGCGAAGGTCGAGCACTCCCCCCCAGTTCATTGCGAAATGTTAAGCGCATCAGTAAGGTGTGAAAATTGAACATTGCAGAGGGGTACGAGGGTTGAGCGTAGCAGAGAGGCGGTGAAATATCGAGTACTATAGCATGACCATTCAAGTACTCTCGTTTTTTAGTCATAATAGGTCCTCTCTTATATGGACGAGTGGTACAAATCTCTTACTTTCAAACAAAGTGATCTCTCTCTCTCTCTCTCTCTCTCAGGTTCAACTTTAAATAACTTTAGACAAGATGCAAGTGTCAAGCGTCTTGAATAGTATGTATTTGAAGTTTCAGCTAATCTAACATATGTTATCAATCAATGTCTAGGAATTTTTTTTTCCAGATTTTACGATTAGATCCTTCGAATGCCTTCATTGATCGTAAGTATAGTGACCCTCTCAATCACCATGGATATGTTGGTGAACCAAAAAGGTTTTGTAGGCTGAAACCAAATGCCGTGGCTATAGGTGTAGGTAACCACATGTTTTAGACAAAAAAATAGTACAGGGTTGGAGCATTTGATGTTGATGGTACGGGTGATCGTACGTTCCAAACCTGGACCTTGTATCTGATCTTGTTCTAACCCCCTTTTTGGATTTTGTACTTGACCATGTTTACATTGGACCCTATTTCGAAACTATACTATTTTTCTAGGCTGGTTCTAGGATCAACCCTGTTGATATTGAAACCTATTTTGCAATCGCTCGATATCCTATATAACTTCAAATTTTATATTAATATGTGATAAAACAACATAATCCTCCTAATTTGTATCGAAACATTAAGTATATGAACTTTTTGACTAAACGAAACTAAGGATCCACAAGGCTAATTATCATAAACAAATATCATGAGACGAAGCAAAAATCCTATGTGATGGACGGTGCAATCGTGAGCTAGCGATAAACAATACGACCGTGAGTTAGCAAGGGAGGGAAGTGAGCGAGGAAAAGGAACAACAAAGGAGGAGCGATGTGCGAGAGAAAAAACATAGTTCTAAAATTAGAAATCAAGGGAAAAAAAGATAGGGTTTTGGACTTTTGGGCTTACAAAATCGGTTCCCAAATTAGTCCAATCAATCTGATTTCCAGGTGAGTATTCACTTGTAATCAATTCTCAAATCGGTTCAAATTGGTTCTAAATTTTGGGAACCAATTCCCGACTTGGTTTTAATGGGAATCGGTTCCTAGATGTATTTTCCAAATGGACCGATCTGGTTCCTAGGTATATTTGATCCGGTTGCACACCCCTAATTGATAGCAGCCTTGGCCATGTCTCACTCTGGAAAGCATTCATCATTGACGCCTTAGCCATGCCAAAGCCAATACCTTTGATGGTAGTCTCCACCATGCATTGCCATTGCCAGAGTTGATAGCACCGCTTTTTCTCTATAGTATGGGGAAAATTGTCTAAAAAGTTTTAAACTTATTGCATTTTTGTTAATTTAATCGTGAACTTTTCAATTTTACTAATTGAGTTTTAAACATTTTAACATTTTTCCAAGTTAGTTCATCTTGCTAATGTTAACGGAAATTGTTTACTTGAACACTAGTCATATTACGTGGCATGGTTGCCGTTGATACGGACAATTATTAATCATATTGTTTTCAATTTCTGTTTCTTTTCTTTTCTTCCCTTTTTCGCTCTTTTATTTTGTTTTTTTTTTCCTTGTGGTCCTCGAGGGTTGTGGCCCTCGCCCATGGTTAATTGAGATCGACTTGCGGCATGGCCTCTAAGCTCTATAACTTGAATGGTTGTGATCGCAAGCATCAAGCTTAAGTGGCCATGGCGATTGCCAACCTAGAGCTTGAGCTCGAGCAACCATAATAGTTGCAAGGTTGAGATTTGGAAATCATGGCGAGGGATGAGCTTGAGCAGCCATGGGCGAGGTAGCCTCACCCAAATCTGGGCAAGGGCTATGATCGTTGCTTGCGGTTGGCGATGGCCTACATAATTTTTTAGTTTTTTAGAAATTTTCAAATTTTTTATTGATTTTTTAAAATTATTTTCCTTCTTTTTACATAATGTTGGTGGGGTTGCCGAGCTGATGACCCATGGTGGCCCATGGGAGAGGGCCATAAAGCCCTTGCCAGTGAGGGGTTCTTAGCCCTTGCCTAGTGGCCAGCAACCTCGACAGCACATAAAAAAGAAAAAAGAAACAAAATAATAGAACAAAATCAATTTTTTTAAAAAATAAAAATTTTCTACATTATGCTGATGGAGCCACAAAGGGCTGCTGTCATTGATTGGACTATTATATTAACGTTTTCTTGTCAAAATTAGCTGGAATTATTAAATTGATAATTCATTAAAATGTTTGAGACTAAATTAACAAAATGTCAAAAAATTATTGTATCATTGAAATGTTTAAGACTGAATTAGCAAATTATAGAAATATTTATGATTAAATTGGTACAATTCAAAAATTTATGACTAAATAGGTCATTGTATAAAAGATTTAGGACTTTTTGAATAATTTTCTCCACTAGTGTCCATTAGACTAAAATGCAAGTTTATTTATGGAGTGAGGAGTGGGGACACTTATCTTGACATGGCACACATCTTTAACTTTATTTTGGAAAGCTCAAGTTGTGATGCGCTCTTTGTTGGATAATGGCTTTTTGATGTTCCTGTTAGGATTTGTTGTACGATTACAAAAAAAAAAAAAAAAAAAAAGAGTAAAAATGAGAAAGAGAATTTGAAATGTAAGTTTTTATCCTAGTTCACCCTTGAACTAGGATTATATTTAGTCGAGGATTCCCTTATTAGCACATCGCACTTCTTTGTTCGATCCTTCCATTACAATAAAAAAACAGAATATATATATCCAAATAGAACTACCAATAGTTATTCATGAGCCAAAATCCAAACTATCAATAAAATATGAGCTCATCCTCTAGAGGTCTACATAATTGATGAGGAGTATGAATCACATCCTAACAGTTCCCAAGATTAAAGTCGAACTTCTACTATATATACAAAAGTGATATCAGATTAAATGTTTAATTCAACGGGTTATGCGCTGAATATTACACATAGGATTTCTTTACAATGTGGCCTTGATATTATCTAAATCGCCATCCTACTTAGTCACCCAAATTCCTAGAGACACTATTGCAACTGTCCTAGGACTACATTGTGCACCATGTAGAAACGCCGGCATGAAATATTGATAATTAATTATTATGCGTGACTCGGGTTCGTCACTATAAAAAGAATGGTGTTCCGATCGAGAGAACATGGTCTTTTGCATAGCTCTGCAATCCAAAGAAAGTAAAGAAAGCCGAATCATTTAGGCCAACATGGCTAGAATCAGCAGCACATTGACCATGCTCTTCAACCTCTTCTTGGTGCTCTCTCTTTGCTTCCCTGTTTCCATGGCCGAGAGGATTCTGAAAAGTGGTAAGTTTTGAGTTTCCTAAGCGCATAGTCTATTTCATATAATGTCATCCGCTTGTTAGAACAAATAATTTTCTGCTAATAATTTTTTTTTTCGAGGTGGTGCTAATTACTTGCCTATGATCTCGCATTTTAACTTTGGATGTTGATTGAAAATAGATATACCGATTTCCATTGGGCTAAAATGCGAGTCGGTTTACGGAGTGAAGAGCGGAGATACTTGCCTCGCCGTGGCGAACATGTTCAGCTTGACTCCAGGAACCTTCGCCGCCTTCAATCCAAACCTCAATTGCGACAAGCTCTTTGTTGGTCAATGGCTTTGCACCAAGGCAATAGATTTCTAAAGCTTCCTCTCTTTGCTTCCACGAAGTTCCGAGCTTGGAAGTACGAAGAGATTGTCGATGTGTTGATTGTCATTAATGACATAAATAAGGAGATGAGTATTCTCCATTTCGAGAATAATGCTAATTTTGTATTGTTTTTTCATTTTGAGTTCTCTATAAATCTCTATATAAAAAAAAGAGTATTCTCCTTTCGAGAATAATGCTTATTTTATAGTGTTTTTTCATCTTGAGTTTTCAATAAATCTCTCTCTCTCTCTCTCTCTCTCTCTCGCGCGCGCGCGCGCGCGCACGCGCGCCCCAGTGGATCTTCTTTTTGTTAAGCCTACCCAATAAATAAAGCCACATATATAGAATTGTCTATGCAAGTATTCTGCAAGTATTCCCCAAAATACTGCAAGTATTATGCAAGTATTCTCCAAAATACTTTCCTCAAAGTATATCTTATGTATACATGGTCTAGAATTGTCTATGCTATGAATTTATCCATATACATAAACTGCTTCGTCAATTTGTTAGCCATCAAACTTACTAGCCATTGTTTCAACCTTTAAACCACATTTAATTTATACGAACATATGCCACATGATTTAGGATGTCCAAAAATGTATCTATGTGCATTTCGAAATACTTTTTTTTTTTGGGTCTGAAAACATAACATTTCACTCAAGTAGGTAAAATATTACAACCCTTAGTTAGGGCTTCGGTACATAGCATATCCAAGAGAAGAACGGACATCCAACCAGAATGTAAAAGCCGGTTATGTTATGGGATTTTTGACGTCCGGTCCCTCCCAGATCTGGATGTTTCACTTTAGCAGTTTTTGGCCGAGAAGATTACATACGTCCAGCGCACTTGGGCGGAAGTCCAAACTCAGGTGGATCCCGGAATGCACATGGGACCGAAAATAAAGCATGGGATTTGACGTATTTCGCTCACTACATTAAGCCTAACTCAAAGAGTGCTTTTTGGAAAGTCATCAAGAAAAATCTATTCTGAGAGATTTTCTTGATTAATTCTTGTGGGGCTTATTCGGTTGTAAACAGGGTTGGGAAAAAACTTGTGGGTAAATGTGATTGAGCGGTTGTAATATTCTCTTTGCCCATTATAGTGAAATCATCCCGTTGATCTCTTCTGGTGAATGTAGACGCACAGCTGAATCACGTAAATCTATTGTGTTAGGTTTATTGCTTTTGCAATTATTTCTTAGTTGAATCGTTTTCTGTTTTATTTGTCCTCCAATTTTGGCTAACAAACTGGAATCAAAGCTTAGGGTTTATTGTTGATTGATTGTTTTTTTGAGAACTTTGTCTATCTGCAATTATCATTATGGCATCTATGAAATTCGAGTTGTAGAAATTTATTAGCAAGAATGATTTTTAACCCTTGATACACAAAAATGTGCGCGTGGGAAAACACAGTTAAAATTTAGCGATGGAAGGAGATGATAATTTGTTGAAGCGGAATAAAATGCTGGGGCTTTGAAAAAGGCAAGGAGTATTGTTCCGTTGAATTTTGGGGAAAATATTCTAATTGAACCGGCAGATGAAGCTCGGGCAAAACTTGAAGTATGTGTTAAAAATCCAACCTTTTCTTCACATTCAGTATAGATCAAAATCTAACATTTCTTCGCATTCAAGATGGAAAATTACCCGAGAAGCCCTAAATTTATTACACTTTTGCTAATATAATTCTAAGCTTTTCAATTGTGTCAATTGAATTCTAAACATTTTCACATTTCGCCAATTGAATCTATTCGATCAATTTTGATAAAAAATCGCTAACATTGATGCTAGTCGTCTTACGTTACACGGCCAGTGTTGATGTGTATATTTTTAGTTATAGAATAATATATATATATATTTTTTATTTTTCTATAATTTGTTTGATTTCTTTTCTTTCTTTTTTATTTTCTTTGGACTCAAGCCGCAGGCGAGGGTCGCTGGCCATAGGTGAAGGCCGCCCTCACCAGAACTAGGCGAGGGCTGCCACACCTTTGGTGTCTGGTGGATCACATCAAGGGCATCACGACCTTGCCTAGTGCCGGCGAGGATCGGCTGATAACCCTCGATTTGTCTTAGGAACATGTGCAAGAGCTAGTGAAACTTTAGTCTAAAATAAATATAAGATCAAGAAATATTATAATTATCATCTTGTATTTGCTCCAACTCAATAAGAGCGGTTGACTTTGTGTGTATCGCTCAAATAAAAAACGAGTAAGAACATCGCACGATTAAATGAAACTTCACACAATACAAGACTCATTGTACGCGCAGCATCAAACATTGTCCCACAGAAAGTACAAGAAGAAAAAATATACAAACGTTTATGTTTGTACACACACTATATTACAAGTCATGTTACTAAATCTAATCCTCTTAACCAAATCTTGTTATTCTCGTAAATTGTTGAATTATTGTCCCGTATTGCTTGACAACGAATTCTAAATGCTCTTTATATTTATGTGATTTCCCTCCCTATCAACCTAAGTTTTTAGATTGGGCTTTCACATGGTATCGGAGCAATAAGTTATTAGTTTAAATCTTTCCAAACCCCTAATTACCTCCTCAATTACATATTTCCATGCTTAGTCCAGAGTCCAACCCACACATGAGGGGAAGCGATAGCATATTTGAATAATAAGCCCCGACTTCATCTAACAGCTCAAGATTTTAGAACAATTAATATTGATTTTACGAAATCTCACATAAATCCGTATTTATTAGGCAATGATACCTTGATGGCATTGAAGATAGTTATTTTGTTAGGCAATGGCACCTTGATAGCATCAAGGATAATTATCTTATTTAGTTAGCCATGTTCGTAAAGACATTAATGCAACTCCATTTAGGATTATGTTGTGCACCGCATTGAAACGCCCGCATAAAATATCATTAATTAATCAAGTTTTTTCTTTTCTTGAATTTGTCTTGCTTGATGGGTTTGCTACTATATAAAGGATGCGTTGTGATTGAGAGAAGACACCCACTTGTGCAAAATTCTTCCATTCAGGGAAAGATAGAAAGAAGCACTTAAGCCAAGATGACTAGAATCAGCAGCAAAACGACCATGCTCTTCAACCTCTTCTTGGTGCTCTCTCTTTGCTGCAGTGCGTCTACAGGCGAAAGGATACCGAAAAGCCGTAAGTTTTGAGTTAATTTTAGCAGCTATACGTGAAGAAACACAGAGAAGAATTTTGATTTTATAAGAGGTAGCTCGAAATTAGTGAGGAAAAATAACAATAAATCCCTTACTCCCTCAATCTCTTGATATATTTCTTAATTCATTGAAATGGAAACATATCGTATATCACATTCTGTCAAGCATAAATATCTTGGTGTGATGGACGTGGTATTCAGGGTTTTCTCAGCAGACAAATCGAGTCGGCAATGTCTTCAGCTAGATAGAACAAACGATACTCCGATAGTAACTTTTTTTTTCCATATTCCGTTTATTACTAGCTTGTAAACTCACATTTTGACTTTGGATGTGGATTCAAAATAGATACGCCGGTCCCTGTCAGATTACAATGCGAATCGGTTTATGGAGTGAAGAGTGGAGATACTTGCCTCGGCGTGGCGGACATGTTCAAGTTAACTCAAGAAAGCTTTGGTGTGTTCAATCCGAACCTTAATTGCAACGCGCTCTTTGTTGGTCAATGGCTTTGCACTGAGGCTATATTTCTCTGAAAAACGCTTTGCGTATGCTTCCATGATGTTCCGAGTTGCCATTACTGTCGGAAAATAAGGAGACGAGTGTTCTTTCACTTGACAATAATGCTATATGCAGTGTTTTTTTCATTTTGAATATTCAATGAATATCTCTTATCGTTTATTACAAAATGTTTTTTTTTTTCATTTTGATCTCTCTCTCTCTCTCTCTCTCTCTCTCTCAATGAAGTATTAAATAAGTAGTGTTGGGAGTACGCAACAGAAACCTGAAACCTCATACCTATACTCAAGGAAATCGTCAAGAGAGAGCTTAAATCTGAGCCTAACAACATATTCAATTGGACTCATATTTACTCAAAAGTATAATTTAATGAATTATGAGTCAACTAAGATAATATAAACTGCTCTACAACATACTAATTCTATGATATGAGACTTTTCCTAATGCAACTCAAATATGTAATGGTGAGCCTATTGTGTTAGATCTGCTTTCTCTTAACTCAAGTATCCTTTTGCATCAAACATCCTTACAACACACTAATTCTCTGATATGAGACTTTTCCTAATGCAACTCAATTGGGTAATGGTGAGCCTAGTGTGTTAGATCCGCTTTCTCTTAACTTAAGTATCCTTTTGTATCAAACATCTCAACTTGAATATCCAACACCTCCTCATCACTAGTCTCTTTATCTAAATCGAAACAACCATCGGAATTGCGTTGCTACACCACAACACTGCCATCCTGATGCTACACCGCAATGCGTTTGCCACTAAATTCCTTCTTTGAGATCAATAAACATTGGAAGAGATTGGTGAGGCTTTGATAATAGTTGTTGGGAGCGCGCGGTAGAAGCTCCATATCTTTACTTGAGAAGATAGCCAAGAGGGAACCCAAGTTTAGAATCGTCAACAAATCCAAATGGTCCTACCTTCATTAAAATACTTAAAACAATAAGTTATAAGCTAATGAGAATAATAACAATTGCTCCACACCATGCCATTTCTCCAATGCGGGACTTTTTCTAACACAACTCACATGTGTATCTCAATAAATGGTTCATCTTTCTCTTACAATGATTTGTTTTGAGTATGGTTTCAAATCCAATTAGTGGGATAGTAAGGGAGACTAGAATTAAGAATACGAAGCTTTGGTGACCACAATCAAAAGGTCGTCCAAGCTAGGACGAAATACTTAAACAGGGTCAAATAATATTACGAATTTCACCGTTCTCGTAAGATATCTATGGGAAGTCGTTTCAATAAGTGAAGCCAAGTTTTCCTTATTAATCCTATATACATGCCACAGCTTATATCTACTCTAAAGGTGGCCCAAAATTGTCTAAATGATGGATTTCATTGTATCTCTGAACTACTTCCTCTCTCTGTTGTCGAAAATCTACTAGACACTCTTTCAACCTTTTAACCACAACTAATTTATACCAACCAAATCGAACCACCTTGAGTTGATTTAAGGATACCTGGAGTGAGCGAAATATTTCAGAGTGCACAAAGGGACATTTCGGACGTCCTAAATCATGTAACTGACATATAGAATGAAGCACCGAAGAGTGGAGGCTACTAGGGGTCTAAAACGAGCAGAACGAACACCTGACCAGGATGTAAAAGCAGCTTAGGCTTATGAGTGTAAATTGGGTCGTGATATTGTGTTATAAGAAACCACATTCATAGTGAAAGTGCACACAACATATAATCTGGGGGACAAATTAATGAAGCCTATCCCATTAATCAAGTTCCGGGGGGATTCGGGAGCGACGGCAATCGATTTGGACGAGGTTGGACTTCTCGCTAAGGAGGAAACTTTGTTCATTAGGGGCTGAAGTTAGCCCTGATTTGATTTGGAATTGACTTGATTCGAGGACATTCGGAGCTACCGAAATATTTCGGATTTAAGGTACATTTTCAGATGTCCTAAATCTTGTGGTAGATATTCGGGATGAAGCACCAACATTTTGGAGGCAGTACGTGAGTCCGAAACAAGAACAGACGTCCGGGCAGAATGTAAAAGCTGGAAATTCCAGCATTTCGGACGCCAGTCCTTCCTTGGTCGGACTTTCGACTTGAGCAGTATCGGGAATCACTTGTGAGTGACTGCGATGGAGCAATTGTAATATCCTCTTTACCGATTATAGTTGAATTATCTCGTCCATCTCTCTCCCTGATCTGCCGAACCACTTAAATCTGTTGTGTCAGGTTTACTTTTTTGTACATGTCTTGCTTGAAATAGTTTTTGGTTCCGAGCAGGACCTTAAAAGGTTCCCCAAGCCCGTGCGGGGTTAACCACTAGGTATGGGAGTTTATCCTAGGGATCTTCCCGCAAAATTCAAGGAACAAGCCGGGCTCCTGGCAATGAAGAGAACAGGGGAAACGAAGCCCCTGGGTCAGCTGAGCCAGAGCAAGGCCCAAGTTTGGTCCCGACCAGGACCTTAAAAGGCTCCCCCAAGCCCGTGCGGGGTTAACCACTGAATATGGGAGTTTATCCTAGGGATCTTCCCACAAAACCCAAGGAACAAGCCAAGCTCCCAGCAATGAAGAGAACAGGGGAAACGAAGCCCTTCGGTCGGCCGAGCCGGAGCAAGGCCCAAGTTTGGTCTTGAGCAGGACCTTAAAAGGCTCCCCTAAGCCCGTGCTGGGTTAACCACCGGGTGTGGAAGTTTATCCTAGGGGTCTTCCCTCAAAACCCAAGGAACAAGCCGGACTCCCGGCAATGAAAAGAACAGGGGAAACGAAGTCCCTGGGTCGGCCGAGCTGGAGCAAGGCCCAAGTTTGGTCTAGCCTAAGGACCTTAAACAAAGGCCGTGGTTATCCGAGCCCCCGTTCCACGTAAATAAAATGGAAGGGTTAACCGCGGGGGGAATTTGTAACCAAATTTGGAAACACCCCCCGGCCTGATCCTAGCTCTGCTGCGTTGGCCTCTCGTCCATCTCTCTCCCTGGTCTGCCGAACCACTTAAATCTGTTGTGTTAGGTTTACTTTTTTGTACATGTCTTGCTTGAAATAGTTTTGATTTTTGCCTCCACTACCGAATTTGCGCAACACAAATTAAGGCTGCTCTGATCTGATCATGTGTTGGAGCGCAAATTTTAATTACCAACTTTATAACTTCTCACCACAGTCAAACCTATCACAACTCTTTCATCTCTTACATAAAAACTCACTTTTAGAGGTGTCGAGAAATTCTCACTATCCCGGACAGAGAATGGAAAATGCACGGAAAGAACTATGTCGTGTCCCTCGACTTAGTGCTCTCAACAATATCGCCTCCTTCTATTTGAACCCCATCGTAAGGAAATGTATCATAATACAAAAATCTACAATTCCAAAGTATGATTTAGCACGCCTTTGAAGTGCCTTATCTGTTCCTAAGTGCGTGAGACATCTTTAATAAATTGCTTCTGCATGCAGGCGTGAGAAATCTTTAATAAAACTTCGTCTCTTGCGAAGTTGTTTTTCCCGACTCGGGTTCTTCTTTACTATATAAGAGGAGAAAGAGCGCGGTCTTCCGCATAATTCTTCACTTCGAGATAGAGGTCAGACAAGAAAAGAAAGCATCAGTTTCTCATGGCTATAATCAGCAGCAAGATGCCCATGGCCATCGATCTCTTCTTGGTGCTCTCTTGTTTCTTCAGTGTATCTACAGCCGAAAGGAAACTACGATGTAAGTTTTGCCTTCACTTGTGTATTTACACGTGATAGGTTTAGTCTATGACTTGATGGGCCTAAGTAGGCCCGTCCGCCCATGTTGGGCCTAAGAACCCGGCTCACAGGTTAATGGCCCATGAATGAAGGGTTGAAATATGAAATGATGTGTTGGTTGCGTCTTTTGGGATAGGTGTTACGTTGAGGGATTGCGTCCTTTGGATGAGACACTTTGAGGGAAAGAAACAAAAAAGGGAAATGTACCTTTGTCGCGACCAATTTTTCGGGGGGGTGAACCACCTAGGGTTTGGCTAATGGATTGTTAAGCCTTGACTTAACTCGGGCTCTCCCAAGCCCATACCAATTCGCGACTTTCGGTTCAAGTTCTTAACATGCAATTGATTTAATTAGGAGTCGCCACTAATCTATTTTTGGTGGGTCGATTAGAAACCCAAGTAAAATAACGGGAGAATTATTTTACTCCTACGAACCAGAGATTTGGGTACGGGGACTTGGTTACGCTAGAATTCTCTAACGCCCTTTCGGTACCTTTCTTTTTATTTTGAAAAATGCTTGGCAAGCAGTTTTGATTGATTTTAAATCTATTTCCCTAACATGTAAGGTGGTCATACGGGTGCACAATCCACCAATTTAACACCCAGATAAACAATAAATTGCGGAAACTTACCTCAAAGCAACGAAAGCATCTGCGTTGTTAGATCAGAATTCACATCAACAACCGTAGATATGATTTCTAATTAACACGCAATTTCTTTTTTTGTTTTCACTTTATTTGATGGGAATCATGCTTTATGCAATGCATGCTACTAATCTAACATGAAATGATATGACATGGCAATATGACTTAAACTATATGACATAAATAAAATATAAGCATGCAATATATCCTAAAGAATGAGATGGATTTATTCTAAAAAATAATTTTTTTGTATTTTCCATGAGATTCGAAATTAAAGAAATGCAACACTTAAATGTGCAATCTAAATTAATCTAATGGCCTAATTCTAATGACGGGCAATTTCTAATTAAATGCATCTAACAAAAATCACTAAATGACGTGCACGTGATTTTTATTTTCTTAATAAGCATGCAATCTATCCCGATATGCAATGACGTGCAAAAGAATGCCCTAATTCTAATTTTTCTTTTTCTCTTATGAAATTCAAAATTAAAATGGCCAAATAATTAAACCTGCAATTCAAATTTAAAACTAACATCCTAGATGAATGCAATCTAATTCAAAGATATCATCTAACTTAGATATAATCTAAACATGCATTTTAAAAAAACTAACCAACCTATCATGCAATCAATCCTAATCGACATGGGATGGGAATGCAATTTTTTTGTATTTTCGGGATAAATAGAACAACTATGAGATAAACATCAAACCAACCATGATCGTCAAGAATATTATCCATCACTCAATTTGAAATTCAAATTTGATTATCTCGCTAATGAAATCGATAAATTGATCTTAAGCCTTAAAGATCAAGATATCAATTTTACTCCAGCGTGGTTAATTATTCCATCTAAAGCCTTATAGATGGAATAAAAAATCCGTGTGCGGTTGCGAATTGGGCAATAAATCATAATTGGGAACACACGGATAATTCAAACATGCACGTAAGATATTGAAAAGCATGCATTAGGCAATAAAATATCCAAATCAAATATAGATAAGATAATTACCTAATTTCGCAAATAATATTGCCAAATTTGAACTCATGGAATCTGCTCAACGGATGACCGGCGGTGTGTGGTGGTGTTCATCGGAATTGATTAGTTCAGAACTCGCTGAGGGTAAGGACTCTGGACTCTCTTTTATTATTTCTTCTTCGAGGGTGTTCTGCATGTGGCCAACGTAAATGGTTCCTGGGGAATAAAGTCAAGACATAATAGAATATAAAAATCAGATAGAGATAAAAGAATCGGTCTCCACTTAATCCATCTTTTTGCTCTTAATTCTTGGGTCCCTCGTATGACGCGAGGTCACGCTTTGGCCAAAGATTCCCTCAATGAACCTACAAAACAGAAACATGGGTGGATCGGTGTCGAGGGAAAGCAGTAGCTTCGTCGAAAATCTGCGGGGCTGCTGGTGTGGTTCGAATCGTCAAAGGCTCCGCTGGAGATCAACAGAAGAGGGGAGGCAGCGACATGTTGGAGGCGTCGGGCTAGAAAAGGAATTGATGAAGAGTCGGCCTGGATGCTTTGCTGGTGTCACTTGAGTTGCTCATAAAATCGTCAAAGCGGTAGTGGTGGGGTTGGAGATGACGCCGGTGCTGGACTGGAATGCGCTGGGATGATTGAGTTCTTCATCGGGCGGAGGAATCACTGCAAGTGGTGCTGCAACGATCTGAAGGCGTCAGGCATACTGTGCTCGCAAGCATGACCAGTCGTCAGGGACGGATGTGAAGCGTTGAAGTGCCGACGGGACTCTGCTGAACCTTGCTCACTGGTCGTTGGCGTTACTGGGCATTCGCCGAGCAGGTTCTCGTGAATCAACGTCGAGAAAACGCATGATGGACAGTGACGTTGCTGGTACGAGAACTTCGGCACGGCTGTTGAAGGTGACCAGCCTCGACGGCTAAAAAACGAAATCTCTTCTCTCTCTCCCTTGGTCCTCTCTAGGGCTGGAACTCCTTTTTCTCTCAATTGCGGCCGTGAATGTTAGTTGTGTGCCCCCCTACGTACGGCCGTGTGTATCGATATGTGTCGCCTCCTCAAACAAATTGCGCGAGGTATTATATAGGTCTAAAAAATGTATCTCTATGGTATATATTTTTTCCTTTTGTTCACGCATGATACTCCTAAATATATCGTTGGAATATACCCACCTCGCGCAATATTCCCCTTTGTAGTTTCCACATATTCTATCCAAAATTTTCCTTTTTGCTTGAAAATACAACCTTTGGTGTATATTGCATAAAAATATGAAAAGCTTGAACGGAATATGTGAAAAATCTTCCCTTCACCGGCAGCCTAAAATAAAAATGAAAAATAAAATGCGTCTAAACTATATGCCATGCAATTAATTAATTAACTATATATTTTTTTAGGGGTTAAAATTAATCCCTAATTTTTAAATGCAATAAATGAATAAACGGGTTGCCAAAATTTAGGTGTCAACAAATTTGCCCCTCTTTGAAGGTGAGCTCGAAGAGGTTGCCTTCAAAGATTAATTGAGACCTAAATTTTGACTATGCCTATGCATTAAATGATTTTTTTGTTGGAAAATAAATTCCATTTTTGAATGCAATTTATATGATGCATGGAAATGCTAATGCAAATGATAAATGAACCTACCTGAAATAACTTACCTTCAAGGAGGATAGAGTAATTCGAGGTAGTGGGTGTTACTTGTTCAGGACCCGTACCATTCTACGGTCGCCTAGAATAGTAACATGACTTTGTGAAGATGCTGCTTTCCCAGGACCCATACCATTCTATGGTCGCCCAGCATGGCAAAAATGTTTTGTAAGGAACTGCTTTCCCAGGACCCGTACCATTCTACGGTCGCCCAAGACGGCAAAAAGTTTTGTCTATGACCCGTACCATTCTACGGTCACTTAAACGGAGATTCATTTTCAGGACCCGTACCATTCTATGGTCGCCGAATAAGGAATATGTGTTGTCAAGGACCCGTACCATTCTACGGTCACCTCGACGAAGAAAATTATTTTCAGGACCCGTACCATTCTACGGTCGCCTGAATGGGAAATTGCTTTTCCGGGACCCGTACCATTCTACGGTCGCTGTTAGAGCAATAAATATTGTCTAGGACCCGTACTATTCTACGGTCGCCTAGACGAGGTTTTGCTTGGCTAGGACCCGAACCATTCTTCGGTCGCCCAACCTTGCGACGAAAATCATCCGACCCGGACCCGAACCATTCTTCGGTCGCCTTAATCGATTGAATCTAGAGGAAAAATCTTTAGGGGACAACTCCATTGAGTGTCGGTGTAAAGGACTCTGGGATACAAAAGCACGCCAGGTCGATAAAAGAAATCCGGGCTACGAAAGCACGCCAGTTCGTTAAAATGGACTCTGGGCTACGAAAGCACGCCAGGTCAAGAACTCCAGGCTACGAAAGCACGCCGGGTCAATGAAGGGGACTCTGGGCTACGAAAGCACGCCAGGTCGATATAAAGGAGACCGGGCTACAAAGCACGCCGAGTCTATTAAAAGGGACATCGGGCTACAGAAGCACACCGATTCAATATAAAGGGACTCTGAGCTACGAAAGTGCGCCAGGTCAATTATAAGGGCATCGGGCTACAAAAGCACACCGAGTCGATGAAGATGGGCCCTGGGCTACGAAAGCACGCCAGGTCAATATAAAGGACAGCTTGACTGAGTCAAGTGTTGATGCACTTGGGAGAGAATATCTGCACAATGACAAGTATTTTAGAGTATGATAGAGATATACTTACCTGGTAATATCTCTGGATATGTCATTTGAAAATTAGATATCATGTGGAAGTCTTTCACTTCATGGTGGAGGTTTCTCATCTCCTAATATCATGAAACATTCTGAAAGGAACTTGAATTACCCGTCAGACATGATTTAGAGCAAAAACTTATACGCATTCATCAGAGAGATAGACAATCTGAGCTACTCTAGAATGCACCTTTCAAAATTTAGTGAGGTTTTCATCAACTCAATTGGGGTTCATGCATAATGACATTTGCATCACCCAAATTTCCACACAGAGAATTATCATTCAAGACAATCTTCACTCATGACATGGATTTCCTAAGAATACCAAATGAGAGACCTTCAGTTAGAAAGGACTTTCACCCACTCTCATTTAGAGGCTATTTTATGAGAATCACTCCATTTCACAATCATCATATTAACAAGGGTCCGAGTTTTCTCGCAAGTGGTACGACCTTACCAATCTGAGAGGTCTTTAATAGGGACCGTAATGTGGGCTCGGTCAACGGCTTAACAAAGGGACTCTTTGAGTCAAGGCTATTGAAAGAACAATTTTGTAATCATCTTCGGGTTTACAAGTCAAGAACCCTGCAAAATGAGAAAGATATAATCTTGCTCGCACTTCTTCAAGCGATGCTTATGACATGTGAATCAATACGTTAATTCAAGTGCCCTAATCTGAAGAGACTTTGTAAAGGACGTAACATAGGCTAGGTTCATGGGTTGTGAAATGATCATTAGGCTCAAAATGTGTGTGAATGGTGAGAGTTGGTGACCATCTTGGCATTGCCACCAGTTTTCATTTTCATCATTAGGGATTGTCTTCATGAAATGCCCCCATTGATTGTAAAAACTCAACTTTCGAGTTCTTTGAGTATTACTCCATCGGGATTCAATTCTTGCAATTGACAGTCACCCTATCTTGACTCTTTTTTTTTTTTTCATCTATGGGCATTGGCCTTGCTTTTACTAGGCACACTGCTTTTTCATGCCCCAAGTTCTTATTCATTTTTTCACTTTTTTTTTTTATGGGCATTGGCCTTGCTTTTACCAGGCACACTACTTTTTCATGCCCCTTAGTTCTATTTTGATTTCTATGCATGTGTCAAACAATGACACTCAAACTTTCAAGGGTCTTCATCTGTCTTTTGCCTTGCCCCGATGTGGGGGATGATCACCAACTGGTTTAAAGAAATGACATTGCAGGTTCAAGTGGGCTATGCAAAGGGTATAAGTATATAGGATAGAGAAAGAAATGCTCTTCATCATCCTAAGGCACTTAAATTACCACATGAATTCAATGTAATAGCATGACTTGAAGATTGATGCAAGTGAGAGCAAGAAAATTTCAATCCATTTTATTCACCTTATGGTGCTGTCTTTACCCTCCAATTTGCCCCAATGTGGGGTGGTTCTTGACAGGGATAACTTTAAAAAATCTTCACGAGTGTATAAGGCTCAAAGTGGTTAAGCAATGGATCACCTGTTGTGTTTAGGATAGAGAAATGAATTGCCCCTCATCATTTCGGTTATCGTACCTTTTGCGAGAGAACTCATTACCTTGCGGACATGGAACT
The DNA here is from genome assembly GCA_014182575.1 of Eucalyptus decipiens. Lineage (NCBI taxonomy): Eukaryota > Viridiplantae > Streptophyta > Magnoliopsida > Myrtales > Myrtaceae > Eucalyptus > Eucalyptus decipiens. The sequence goes on along the minus strand of CM024612.1, from coordinate 10,128,455 downwards.
TCCTACACTCATCTCACAAGTGTATCAAGTGTATAAGTATGGGACTGTGTGTAGGATCATACTAACACGTCTCATTCAGCATTCTTAAGCATTGATGTCACTCCATTAAATTGTCTATCTTGACAAATCTCCACATGAAATTGGTGAGCTAAATCAATATGAAAATTTTCTTTTCAAAAGAGTCCAGCAACTTTAAGCATAAAAAGTGTTTGTGACTTCAAAACAAATTTATCATACTCAAAAATTCTCTTATAAGTATGAAAACATGATTGCAAGCATTCATTCAATGAAATGTCCCACGAAGGGACTGTCTCAGCAATGGGTGTCCTTGGATTGCCCCACACAAATTGATCAATCGATGATGAAAATCCAATCTTTGATTTGATGAAATCTTGCTTTTGCCCCTGCACAAAACAACGTGCATGAATAGGATACTATACAACATCAAAGTAAATTAAAATTGCACAACCATTTTGGCTCAGATCGAGATTTTATCTCAGTCGGGTCATTACCGAAATTTGTCATGCCCCCAATTTATCATCTGCAAGGAAAAGAATAGAGTGTCAAGTCCAGAATTAATTATATTCATGAACACAATGTATCCATTTTATCCAAGACAGATTATCCTCTTTTGATTTGTTCCATTATTTTCTCATGGAAATGAGAAACTTCATTTGGCCTTCGAGAATGACATCTCGCACAAATTGTTATGAGATGCGTCACATATCACACTTTGGAATCAAGATGATCTTCTTCACTCTTGGGAGATGTCATCACGATTGGCTAGGAAATGATCCTTTGCCTTCCTGTCTATTTTCCTTCGGATGTATGCTCCCAAATCAACGGGCGAACTATGAATGGAAATTGACACGTTACTTTCAAATGCCTCTCTGTTATGCTCATGAAGTAAATGAGTTAGAAAAACAAACAAGGGTAACCTAATGCATGCTTTCGGAAATGGTTTCAAAAATGTTTTTTTTTTTTATTATTCTTTTTTGGATGAGGAAGCATGAAGAAGCCCAGTCCTCGAATTCTCCTTGGATGATATTTTCTTTTCATTGTTGGATATCGTCACCGGGCTAGTTTGGTGTACCCCATCATGTCCTCAAAATAAAACTTGTAATTTATTGATATTCACCAATCAAATTACATTTATTGGAATGTGATGCTCAAGCACTAAAGCAAAACAGAAGAAATTTTTACCAATCCCTAGAAAGCAATAAGAATTCCTAAAATGCGATAAAAATTCCCATGGGGAAGGTGCAATTGAACATGCCCTAATTAAATAAGGAAAGCAAACTACTTAGAATCATGAATCATGTGTGCTTGAGTTCTTCACCCTCCTTGATCTTGTGATGTAAATCCTTCAGGTCAGAGATTATTCCTTCTAGATATGTCACTAGTCTCTTCATAGTGACATCAAATTCAGCTACCAAAGGAAAATAGGACGGTTCGAAAGTCCTCTTGGCTCTCCTCTTTGAGTCATAGTTTCTTACTGAAGATAAAGTACCTATATCATCACGGCCCTTTTGCTTGACGAAACAAGCCACAGTAGTAGACAATTCATCGACTTGACTTTGGAGGTATGCAATTCGTCTATTTATATTGACAATGATACGGTCCAGCATCTCATTTTGATCCGCCATTTTAGCTCTCGGTCGTGTACGGATGGGTGAGCGAGATCACCTAAAGGAAATAAATGGGAATATGTAAGCATGATGTGTAAATGGAGAGTCAATCCATGACAATGATCTAATCGATTTTTCTATTTTTTTTCATTTTTTTCATTTATTCATGAAAAGTCTATGCAAGAAGGGAATTTCCTAAAAATGGATATCCTAGTAAAACCAAATTTTCTAGACATGATGTAAAAACAAATTCTCCAAAGTTTTTTTTTTTTTTTTAATGTATCATTCCCTAGCAATTTCTCATTTCATTTCCAATTAACAGATGAATCAAATCAATGATTGACCTAGATTGTCATGGACCGACCCAATAATATGACAAAATAAATTGCATGGTATAAGGATAGAAAACTTACTTCACCAAGAAAAATCGACGGCAATCACATAGACATGCGCATGAGATGTGAGGTTCAATTTCTAACTAGAAAGGCTAAGCAAGGTGGAGTTAAAAGGGTGGGATGACTTAGTTGCAGCCTCGCATACTAAGTCAAGTTCTCCTAACTCCGGCTCAGTCAAGAATGATACCCCAATGCGACGCAGCCTCGCGGGCAGAGGTAAACATTCTTAACACCAAGAAAGACTTTCGGGATTGAGTTGGGCAACCTCTACTACGCGGCCTCGCGGTCGAAGTCGTATCCAACTCAATACCATCCTAAATGTCCTAATGCGGCCCAGGTCCGGCGGCAGGTTGTGTGTGCAAAAGTGTAGTGCTAAATGCAGGGCATGCACAACAATTTAAATCAAACAACACTTCAATAGCTTGAATTTAAAACATTCATCCCTAACTCCAACTTGCAAGACAAGGGTTAGCAAAGACTACTCCCCTTATATCTCCCAATCTGTAAAAACATTTAACACCTTAAATGTTAGGGACGTACCTGGAACCCTCGCTGCCAAACAAAAACATTTTCAAAAAGAAGAAAATTGGCCTAAGTCCACTAAGTGTTTTAACACAAGTCCCCAGCGGAGTCGCCAAGCTGTCGCGACCAATTTTTCGGGGGGGTGAACCACCTAGGGTTTGGCTAATGGATTGTTAAGCCTTGACTTAACTCGGGCTCTCCCAAGCCCATACCACCCGCGACTTTCGGTTCAAGTTCTTAACATGCAATTGATTTAATTAGAGTCGCCACTAATCTATTTTTGGTGGGTCGATTAGAAACCCAAGTAAAATAACGGGAGAATTATTTTACTCCTACGAACCAGAGATTTGGAGTTCGGGGACTTGGTTACGCTAGAATTCTCTAACGCCCTTTCGGTACCTTTCTTTTTATTTTGAAAAATGCTTGGCAAGCAGTTTTGATTGATTTTAAATCTATTTCCTAACATGTAAGGTGGTCATACGGGTGCACAATCCACCAATTTAACACCCAGATAAACAATAAATTGCGGAAACTTACCTCAAAGCAACGAAAGCATCTGCGTTGTTAGATCGAAATTCACATCAACAACCGTAGATATGATTTCTAATTAACACGCAATTTCTTTTTTTGTTTTCACTTTATTTGATGGGAATCATGCTTTATGCAATGCATGCTACTAATCTAACATGAAATGATATGACATGGCAATATGACTTAAACTATATGACATAAATAAAATATAAGCATGCAATATATCCTAAAGAATGAGATGGATTTATTCTAAAAATAATTTTTTTTTTTTGTATTTTCCATGAGATTCGAAATTAAAGAAATGCAACACTTAAATGTGCAATCTAAATTAATCTAATGGCCTAATTCTAATGACGGGCAATTTCTAATTAAATGCATCTAACAAAAATCACTAAATGACGTGCACGTGATTTTTTATTTTCTTAATAAGCATGCAATCTATCCTGATATGCAATGACGTGCAAAAGAATGCCCTAATTCTAATTTTTCTTTTTCTCTTATGAAATTCAAAATTAAAATGGCCAAATAATTAAACCTGCAATTCAAATTTAAAACTAACATCCTAGATGAATGCAATCTAATTCAAAGATATCATCTAACTTAGATATAATCTAAACATGCATTTTAAAAAAACTAACCAACCTATCATGCAATCAATCCTAATCGACATGGGATGGGAATGCAATTTTTTTTGTATTTTCGGGATAAATAGAACAACTATGAGATAAACATCAAACCAACCATGATCATCAAGAATATTATCCATCACTCAATTTGAAATTCAAATTTGATTATCTCGCTAATGAAATCGATAAATTGATCTTAAGCCTTAAAGATCAAGATATCAATTTTACTCCAGCGTGGTTAATTATTCCATCTAAAGCCTTATAGATGGAATAAAAAATCCGTGTGCGGTTGCGAATTGGGCAATAAATCATAATTGGGAACACACGGATAATTCAAACATGCACGTAAGATATTGAAAAGCATGCATTAGGCAATAAAATATCCAAATCAAATATAGATAAGATAATTACCTAATTTCGCAAATAATATTGCCAAATTTGAACTCATGGAATCTGCTCAACGGATGACCGGCGGTGTGTGGTGGTGTTCATCGGAATTGATTAGTTCAGAACTCGCTGAGGGTAAGGACTCTGGACTCTCTTTTATTATTTCTTCTTCGAGGGTGTTCTGCATGTGGCCAACGTAAATGGTTCCTGGGGAATAAAGTCAAGACATAATAGAATATAAAAATCAGATAGAGATAAAAGAATCGGTCTCCACTTAATCCATCTTTTTGCTCTTAATTCTTGGGTCCCTCGTATGACGCGAGGTCACGCTTTGGCCAAAGATTCCCTCAATGAACCTACAAAACAGAAACATGGGTGGATCGGTGTCGAGGGAAAGCAGTAGCTTCGTCGAAAATCTGCGGGGCTGCTGGTGTGGTTCGACCGTCAAAGGCTCCGCTGGAGATCAACAGAAGAGGGGAGGCAGCGACATGTTGGAGGCGTCGGGCTAGAAAAGGAATTGATGAAGAGTCGGCCTGGATGCTTTGCTGGTGTCACTTGAGTTGCTCATAAAATCGTCAAAGCGGTAGTGGTGGGGTTGGAGATGACGCCGGTGCTGGACTGGAATGCGCTGGGATGATTGAGTTCTTCATCGGGCGGAGGAATCACTGCAAGTGGTGCTGCAACGATCTGAAGGCGTCAGGCATACTGTGCTCGCAAGCATGACCAGTCGTCAGGGACGGATGTGAAGCGTTGAAGTGCCGACGGGACTCTGCTGAACCTTGCTCACTGGTCGTTGGCGTTACTGGGCATTCGCCGAGCAGGTTCTCGTGAATCAACGTCGAGAAAACGCATGATGGACAGTGACGTTGCTGGTACGAGAACTTCGGCACGGTTGTTGAAGGTGACCAGCCTCGACGGCTAAAAAACGAAATCTCTTCTCTCTCTCTCTCGGTCCTCTCTAGGGCTGGAACTCCTTTTTCTCTCAATTGCGGCCGTGAATGTTAGTTGTGTGCCCCCCTACGTACGGCCGTGTGTATCGATATGTGTGGCCTTTTTCAAACAAATTACACGCGAGGTATTATATAGGTCTAAAAAATGTATCTCTGCGGTATATATTTTTTCCTTTTTGTTCACGCATGATACTCCTAAATATATCGTTGGAATATACCCACCTCGCGCAATATTCCCTTTTGTAGTTTCCACATATTCTATCCAAAATTTTCCTTTTTGCTTGAAAATACAACCTTTGGTGTATATTGCCTAAAAATATGAAAAGCTTGAACGGAATATGTGAAAAATCTTCCCTTCACCGGCAGCCTAAAATAAAAATGAAAAATAAAATGCGTCTAAACTATATGCCATGCAATTAATTAATTAACTATATATTTTTTTTAGGGGTTAAAATTAATCCCTAATTTTTAAATGCAATAAATGAATAAACGGGTTGCCAAAATTTAGGTGTCAACAACCTTTTAGTGTACGTATGTTAGACACCTTTTCTCCCCCTCCCAAAAAAGAACGTAAGACAATAGTACCTCCTGAGATTGAGTTTTCTTCCTCTAATAACAACAATACGCTCCTCGGTAGAACGAGATCATGATTCATCCTCAAACTTCAATATTAGTGTTTAATCTATGGACAAGGTACACTCAATTCCGTGGTGTATTTTTGATCGATGATATATGTGATTCTTGGGTTTGTTTTCCGTATTCGTTTCAGGGGTTCGATTGAGTATCGGATTGATTTAAGGAATCTGTTATTCCCAACAAAACAAAACTTAATTCGATAAATATGCCGTTGTTTATATACGCAGTTCCGGTGCCTATTGGTATGCCGTTGTGGAAACACATATAACTATATAGCTTCACATGTTGTGTACCCTAATATATTGACTTCAATTCTGAATTGGAATAGCTAGCGGTGCACCGCCGACGCTGGCGACATTACGCGTACCCTCCATGATTTATTGCGTGTCGGTGTATGGAGTGAAGAGCGGGGATACGTGCTTTGCCGTGGCGCAGATGTTCAACCTGACTACCTCAAGTTTTGACAAGATCAATCCGAATCTCAACTGTAAGGCACTCTTTGTTGGTCAGTGGCTTTGCGTCGAGGCGGTAATTTTCTGAGATCTAGTTATATTTGGAGTTTGAAAGTACGAAGGAAAATATCATGAATGTGAAAACAAGGTGAAGGTCATCTTTATGTACTACAGGGGTTTAATCATTGTTATGCTTAGTCCTCCTTCAATTTCGAGTTATCCATAAAATTCTCTCTCTCTCTCTCTCTCTCTCAACATGTTTTTCGACACTGCATCTTACAAATTGTCAGACTATATATGCGACATCATAAGTCTCACATCGTTTTGAGAGGTACTGCTAAGCGATTGATAAGAACACCTACTCTCAAATGATTTATATCTTCTATAGTTAACTATAATACTTCTATGAGAGCTTGGCCCACATGAAAGGAGTCTGGTAAATTAAGATAGTACTTTGAACATGATTTTCTCCATTAGGTGCGGTTTGTGGACAAAATATACCTATGCCCGATCCGAAGAGAGCAACGAACGATTGCAAGGCCAACGATAGGGTTTAAGACAATTTCCAGCTTTTAGTAGGTTTCTAAAATGGATGAGGGTCAGACAACACATCTAATAGGGGGAGTACCGCAGGGCAGTACGAGCCAATACCGATGAGGACATCTTTTTCCAAGCCAATATACTAAGGAGGGCGTCATCTTTTCAGGTGGAGAGACCCGTGACATTTCAACTTCCACATCGATTGAAAGAGACCTAAGTAATTTATAAATTAATGACCGCTAAGAAAAATGGACCCAGTACTTACAATAAACGTGGAAAAAACATAATACGGTTATTGAAGAAAAATGCAATAACCTAATACCGAAACTAGTGGAGCAGCCATAATAATAATAATAATAATAATAATAATAACAAACAACATAAACTACGATATAATGTAATGCTAGATGATTCCTCATAGGAAAATATAACAAGCGATGGGTTCTCCCATCCCTAAAGGGCCTAACGGCCGTAGTCCTATCCCTAAATATGTGTGTTACGGACGGCCGTTGTGATATCCTGATTTTCAGTTCTGATTTCAATTGGATAAGCCGGACCTTTCATCAACGTGACTATAGTGTTTTTCTTTGAGATGGTCACTCATGAGATAATTGATCTATCTGGTGAAGTCATTAAGGAATTTTAAATGCAATAAACTTGAGAATTCGATCAGAAATCGACTGCTCGACTGTGTTAATCTGTAAGGGTCATTACGGCACAATTAAAAATCGATCGGAGACCTGAGATAAATCGAATCGATTGAGATGGTGATCAAAGTGTGGGTGATTCCACATGATTACAAAATTCTTGTCGATCAATACTGAACCGATTTTCTTTCATTTTTTGTACCCTATGTCCGTATTTGAAACCTTGGGATTTTCACGATCACCGAGAGTCGCCAATGTGTCGAAGGGGTACGTGTGGTTCGAAGAAAATCGACCACGGGTCAATTGCACCAAAAATTCCTAAAAGTTACCCGATAAGTAAGGTCACACTAAAAGCGCGTCTGATTGAAAATAACCGTAAATTTGAATTCGATTTCGGAAATTGAAAGTCCCGTCGTGTCATGAGTCATTTTAGGAACGTTGGCTCACATTTTGAAGAATTTCCGGTGAGTTCGGGATTTTTACGGGAAATCGTTACGAACGATTCGGAAAACAAACGGAAATACGGGTTGGCCAATTGGAAGAGACTTTTGGCATCTGGTGTAAGTGAATCGGTGAATGGAAATTATTTGGGCTTTTTTTGCATTCGAATTAGACTTCAATCGGATTTGTTTGTTCAGAAAATCGGATGTCGAGAAAAATGAAATGAAAGTTGGTTTCGAAGAAAATTCGTAGGATTAAAGGATCGTCTTATTTTGGCCTTCAATTGGACTTCAAATTGGACAAGTGGGTATGGAATTTGACCTAGCTTGACCAATTGAAATTTGTTGTGTTGAAGTGAGCAAAATTAACTCGGTTTTGTTTTATTTCTCTTCCTTGGACTCATGCCCCCACACACACGCACACCTTACCCCTCCTGCCGACGTAGCCCCACCTCACGCACGTTTCCCCTCTCTCCACGCACGAACAAACTCCCCTCCCCACGTCTCTTTTTTCCTTCCTGGCCGACTATCCCCTGCACGTTGGTCTCCACTTTGCTTTTCTTTTATTGACTTTTAGTCAATACACATCCATCTCTCTCTCTCTCGTGAATTTCACCCCTCATGGCCGACCGTCCCTGCTGTCCCTTATCCTTTCCTCCCCTGCTGTTTTTCCTTTTTGGTTTTCATTGATGCGGTCGAAGACGCCACTTCTCTCTCCCCTCTTATCTTCGTGGACGTCCCCTGCAGCCGCCTCACTTCACCGAACGCTGCAGCTCCATTTTCCTTGGGTCTTCTTCATCGGTTCTTCACGCGAGCAGCAACACCGAAATTTATTTTGCCCTACAGCTCGCCCACGTGTGTCACACGGTCAGTCAACCAGCGAAGATCCCTTCCCCTTCGTTGACCCAGCAGATCCCTCCGTGCGCTACCTGCCTCCCTCAGCTGCCCACGACCGAAGCTGCTGCCCGTTTGTCCATCTTCACCGAGATTTCTTCAAGCTGCAGCCGTGGTCTCCTTGCGCCACCGAAGCAGCTGCCGTCTAAGCTTCAGTCCATCGAAGCGTGAGCTGCCAGCGTCCACGATCTCCTCTCTTTTGGCCCAGCATCACCGAAACAACAGCCCATCTTCAACAATTTTGTGGCCCAATCCCACTGTGTGCAGAAGCCCAGCAGCTTCTTCTTTGGTTGAGCCCAGAAGCCTGCACGTCCGGCCCAAGCTCAACGGCCCATCTCCTTTGAGCCCGCACAGCAGCCCGTCTTCAGTCAAGCCCAACAAGTGTTGCAAACCCAGTTCGTAATTTCAGCTTTTGTTTTGAGCCCATGCCCAATTCAACCCAAGAATAAATCTCAGTTTGGACTGAGATTTGTTGGGCCAAGTTTAAGGCCCAGTCCAAGCCCGTCGGTGCCGTCATGAGCCAAAGTTCGGCCGCTGTCGCGCCGTCGTCGCGGTGTTCCGGTCTTCGCTTTAATCAAGTGAGTTTTGCTCACTAATCCCTTATTAGTGGACTATTTATGCTTAAGGGTTGATTAGGTTTAATTAAGTGCAATTAGGTGGATATATTAGATTAGAATAATTAAATTAGGGATTTACCTATGCATGTTAGGCGATTGGTTAATGTAATTAGTAAGTAGAGACGTACTCCTATTTATTGAATGCATCTCAGGATTTTTCCCGATCCGTTCTGACATCTAATTAGGCATTATGGGCCTAAATTGGATTTTTAGTATTTATTTATTAATTTTCTAAATTAATAAATATATAAATTAATTTCAGAAATTAGGCAGGGATAGCCAACGACCGGAATTTTATGTTGATTGTCGTAGCGTAGTCCGTTTATTTAATTGAGCTTTATTTTGTGATGAATTGAATTAATTGTGTTTTTAGGATTTTATTCCTAAAGTGATCAATTTCGGTAATTGAATGGGAATGACCGAGCACGGGTCTACAACGCCTTTAATGTTTTAATAGGCTGTATAAAGTGGTGAGAAAGAAAGTTATATTACGTGGGCTCGAAGACCAAGAAGGTCATCCTAAAGAATGCACGTGATTTGTGGATATTGTGTGGGCTCGGTGACTAAGTATATCAACCTAGAGAATGCACGTGGGTTTGATGACTAGATATACTATCTTAAAGAGTGCACGCGGGCTCGGTAACTAAGTACTTTAACGTGGAGAATGCATGTGGGCTTAATGACTAGATATACCATCTTGGAGAATACATGTGGGCTCGGTAACTAATTATGTTAACCTAGAGAATGCATGTGGGCTCGATGACTAGATATTCCACCGTGGGTAATTTATGATATTAATTAGAAAGACTAGGAATTGTCGTGATGACATGTAATCGACTAGGTCGATTTGATTGATGTTTCGATCTGTTGTGATTGTTTGGGTGCTTAGTGAATTATACCGATTTGCAGGTGGAATCAGAGACCAAAGTAAATCCTCTAACCCATGTGTGTATAGGCAGCCCATGGTGTATTGGTTTACTAATCGGGTCTTAGGGGGTTTACTGAGACATTGTCTCACTGGTTATTGAATAACCATTTTCAAGTCCCTGGATGGCGGTCACAAAGGACCGGAAGCCTTGGAGTCTGGGAAAGTGGAGATCGAATGATCGGCAATGTGTCCGACTAGTGGGTCATAGAATCATTACCTCTTGTGGAGACGATAGATTTGTAAACAACATGCTGTTATAAATAAATAAGTTTGTTTATAAAAGGTTTATTCGGGTTGTGAAAAAAAATTTGGAGTCCTACTTTCCTATCCTATTATTCTATCGTTTGGGAATTATTTATATGCTTCCGCATGCGTATATTAAATGAATGGGTCGGCAATGCATCTTGAGACGTCGCTATTAATCGATCAAGGAGGGATGGACACGTGCTCGGAGGATCAAGGCGTGACAGGCATCCCGTTCCTAAAAGCCTTTTTGCTATGCTTTTTTACTTAATTGATAGAGACAGCACTAACCGTCCGTAAAAAGTTCAACTAGAGACAATGCGGCCATCTATCGTGTCCAAAGTAAATTTTTTTATGTTCCCGCTTCTCTTCAGTGGATCAGAGTTCTATTACTTCCATATTTTGCATAGCAAAGCAGTTTTATTATGTATTATCTAGTATGCAAAATAAATAGATCGGTTTTATTGAGGTCAAATTGTCAAACTTCAAAAGAAGCCCATATGATAATACAGTGATAATGAGTGATCTCTCAAGGAATAAGCTCTCGATCTCACAAAAGAATTACAAAAACGTTGCCACAAGATTTCACGGCTGAAACACCAGTTGATGGAGGCAATTCACGGAAGAATTTTAACTTTGCACGAGAAATGCAAGCTGGCAAGACGGACACGTCAATATCATCGATGGATAAAGTCCTTGTTCCTCGTACGTACGTCAAAATGCAAGCTAGCATGAAATATATTTAATTAAATTACCTCTCTATGGAAAATTCGTTTCGCATGACTTGGTTCTCTCTATATACCGAAGCGGTCCTAGAATTGAGAGACGACAGAGTGCTATAACTAAACATTTTGGTCAAATGGCTAGACTCAGCAGCAACAAAATGACTGCTCTTCAATCTCGTCTCGGTGCTCTTACTTTTGCTCAGCGTTTCTACAGCTCGCGAGGTCAGAAGCAGCGGCAAGTCTTGAGTTCTTTTTAATTCACTAATCAATCGCCAATGATTGATTTTTTATTAAGTCTATTCCCACTTCCGAATTGCATGGAAAACGTCTAGTTCTTTTCTTGAAAAAGCACACTGGTGGAGCATAATAGTTACACATGCACGAAAAGGGTGTCATCTGTTCGCCGATATGATTAGGGTTTATTACAACTCATAAAAAGGATTATTTATTTTGCCTCGACTACTTTCATAGGACATATGTGTAAGCATTAATTGATGTGCTTCGATCTAAATAAGAAAAGGGGGAATTTTCGCATACTTATAATTACTAGGTTTACTCATTAGGCACATTTAGCTTAAGACTTATCTTATAGCTATTAACATCTGATTTTTAGTCGAACAATTATTAAAAGGTAAAAAATCGAGATTTAAGTTTCTGATCGTGATGGAGTCCTATCTTTTGACCAAAAAGTGTCGGTTTTCATTTATTTTGCGTTGTCATTTTAAAGCAGTTTTTAGCTCATTTTAAAAAAAAAAAACCTCAAAAGTCAAACGGTTGACTTTTTGGAGGTAAAAAGTCAAAAATTGACTTTTTACCCAAAAAAATTCCACTTAGCTTTAATTTCCCTTTTTCTTCAAATCAATTTCTTGAAAATTCAAAAACTTAAAAATCAATATTTTACGAAAAGTCAACTAAATGGTAAAATAAAAAATAAAAAATGCACAAATACATTTTTTTTAATGCCAATTTGAATTTTGTGTTGAAACTTTCACAAAATTTGATTAAGAACCTCAATTTCTGATTTTTTTAGTTTTGGGTTCTAAATCGATCAAAAATAAAATTACTTTTATTTTAGCTATAATTAGGTATAGTTCCCTATTTGACATTTGGTTAGGGACTATATGAAATCTGTTTGAGTATTCAATTTCGTGATTTACCGATTCAAAATACGAATTGCCGTTTTAAGTCCTAATTAGGGGACCAAAATCGATCTTTCATAACTTGTGAATGGACAATTGTTTCTCACTCATTTTCTTAAGATAAATCCAAATTTGAGATCGATTTTATGAAATTCACACAAGAACTCATCAATTTGAAGAATTTTATCCTACCAAGCTGTCGCGACCTACCCCTCGGGGGGAGGGAACAGGTTTAGGGGTATTGCCTAAAGGACGGGCCTAAGGCCCATGATTAGGCACGAGCTCTCCCAAGCCCATACCCCGCGTGACATTGGGATATTCTTAAAGAATTTTGCACAAAAAGAGTCGCCACTAGCCCTATTGGGGTCGGCTAGAAACCAAGTGAGGCATGGGAGCGTGTCTCACTTCCTACACAACCAGAGAATCTAGGTTCGGGGACTTGATTACACTAATTAACCAATTAGTGCCCTTTCGGTACCTAATCTTGTTCATTTTAACAAAATGATTTTTGGCGAGGCGGTTTGAATTGATTTTATACTTATCCACTAACATGTGAGGTAATCATGCGGGTACGCAATCATTAAAGTAATAACCATAACTACCAAGATCCTAATTGCCATAAAATTAAACACGTGCCATCAAACATAATTAGATATGCAAGTTAAACATGCAACATAATTAATATACGAGTACATAAAGGTCTAATTATGCTAAAATGGTAATACATGGCAAGTCCTAATCAAACCTCATCATTTTTGAATTTTTGAAACTTTTGAAATTTTTTTTTTGAATTTTTGAATTTTTATCATTTTTTCGAAATTTTTGATTTTTATAATTAATTTTTTTAAAGGAATTTTCGATTTTTTTAGAAAATTTTAATTTAAAAGAAATAATTCTTATTTATTTAAAAAAGGGACGAACCGGGTCGGGATTCGGTCGACCCGACCCGGTTCGGCCGGGTCTGCCCGGATTCGGGTCGGTCTCCGACCGGACCCGGGTTCGGTCGGGCGGGCGGGCTGGTCGCCCGCTTAAAAAAGAAATAATAATAAAAAGAAGCCCACAAGTCTAAATCCTAAATCAGCCCAAACCCATCTTAATTAATTTTTTTTACTACGGCCCACCCGAGGGTCCATTTCCTAATAGCTGCTTCTGGCCCAACCTAATCAGCCCAAGCATTAAAAAAAGCCCAATACGAAACCCATCTCTCTTTTTCTATTTTTTATTTCTTTTTATCTTTTTGCGTTTTCTTTTCTCTTTTTCATTTTTTTTATTTTCTTTTGTACTTTTCCTTCGGGCGTCTTCTCCAAGCCCCCCTCCGCGGTCGCGACTCGCGGAGCTTGCAGCTCCTTCGCCGGTCCGACGCCGGCAACGCCGCGAGCGCCGGCGGCCTAAGGAAGGTCGCCGGACCACCGGCGCCCACCGGTGATCCTTTCGACCGGCGTCGACCCTCGCCGGCTGCCTATTCCGGCAACCACCGCCCTATTTCCGACCAACGAGTCGTCGACTCAACTACGTGTCAAATCTCGCGCAAATCGACCGAAAATACAACAAATCGGGCGAGCAACAAGGATTCAGCAAGCATGGGGGGAGAAACGAATGGGTCCGGTGTTAAAACGTGAATTACTCCTCGGTTTTCTTTGAAGACTTTTGTCGAACACATGGTGTGTACCACCGAATTTGAAGAATTTCGGCTTAACCGAATGCCGAATACGTTTCAGGGGTCTTAGGGTACAACGCCTAAGGAACATGAGAGCAAACAACAAAGGCGACGAGGGCCGGAGCTCGCGCGAACCGGTCGGCCGTGAGCTCCGGCCCAGCGTTCTCCAGCAACGAGGCTACGGGATTCGAGAGGCCTACCTCGTCCGGCGATGGGCTTCGGCGACCGACGGCAGGCGAACGGACCTCCGGCACCGACGAAATGCTTCCGCGAGCTCCTGCTTCGGGTTCGGACTCTCCTCCCTTCGGTGCTCCTCTCTGTGTTCTTCCCCTCGGTCTGGTTTTTTGTTTTTTTTTTTTGGTTCCCCCTATGTCGATTCCCGTTCTCCGGCTTTTATGCCCGGCCAGCAAGCACGCATGGCTCCCGCAGAATCGCCGGCTTGCCGGCCGGACTGCACCCTCCGACCCGCGGATCACGCCGCTCGCACGCCACCGATCCTCTCGCCGCCCTGTTCTCGCTGCCCTCCCACGCTTTGCTCTGTCTCCCGCAAGTCTTCGAGCGAAGACCAACGAAGAAAAGCAAAAGGGGCTGGGCCGGTTGGAAGGAGAGAGTGGGCTGGGCCGAGCATAGGAAAAAGAAAACGGAGAGGGGTGAGTTGGGCCAAGGTTGGATTCGGCCCGACTCAACCGATTTCATTTTTTTTTTTTAAAATAACTTAATTAAATACTATATTTTTTTTTAAAAATTTCCTTTTGTGACTAATTCCCAACATTTAATACTATTTTAAATTAGTTAATTTGGGTAAAAAAAAAAATAGGTGTCAACAGCTGTTGACACCTAAATTATTTCGGGCGATAGAGAGACCATGGGTGCATAGGCACACGTTAGGTCAACGGAAATGACTCATAACTATAAAAGCGTGTCTTGTCAATAAGAGAAAGAAAGACTCCGGGCTACAGAAGCCCACCGGGTCATAAGAAGGGGGTTGAAGGACTCCGGGCTACGGAAAGCCCACCGGGTCATAAGAATGGGGTTGAAGGACTCCGGGCTACGGAAAGCCCATCGGGTCATAAGAAGGGGGTTGAAGGACTCCGGGCTACGGAAAGCCCACCGGGTCATAAGAATGGGGTTGAAGGACTCCGGGCTACGGAAAGCCCACCGGGTCATAAGAAGGGGGTTGAAGGACTCCGGGCTACGGAAAGCCCACCGGGTCATAAGAAGGGGGTTGAAGGACCCCGAGCTACGGAAAGCCCACCGGGTCAAAAGAAGGGGGTTGAAGGACTCCGGGCTACGGAAAGCCCACCGGGTCATAAGAAAGGGGTTGAAGGACTCCGGGCTACGGAAAGCCCACCGGGTCATAAGAAGGGGATTGAAGGACTCCGGGCTACGGAAAGCCCACCGGGTCATAAGAAGATGACATGGTTTAAGGTTGACCATGAACCTTCGGAGATGACATGGTTTAAGGTTGACCATGAACCTTTGGAGATGGCATGGTTTAAGGCTGACCATGAACCCTTGATTTTTAGGGAGGCACCCGCTAACTCCTCAAAACTGCATGGCTTCACCGAGGAATCTGTCGAACTCAACTTGAGCAAATGTCATTAGAGACGTCATCAAGAGATGTATCGGCAATATTGCGGCATCAATTGAACAAGCTAATCAAGCTAAGTCCGACTGCTTTTAAAAAGCATTCGATGTCAATCAGCATCAAGTGGCGCAAAACTGTCATCTTGGTTGTGGATATATCGTTAATCATCAAATTCTCTTGGAGTCAAGTTCTTATCGTAACAGCTACGACTTGTGAAAAGACTCATTAAGCATGCCAAACTAGAGCTTCTTAGTCAGAAAGGGCTTCTCACACACTCTCGATAAAATGGCTACTTGATCCCATTCATTCACGTGGGAAATAACTCATTGCTAAGGGTATCTCACATAACCCATGTCAAAGGCTTTCGGAAACATTCGCAATGAACACAATCTAATCGATCAAAAAGGTCTTTTGAAAGGACCGCAGTATAGGCTTGGTTAGGGCTTACACAAAGGAATGATTGCTTTGAGGCCAATAGGGGAACATTTGTTGCTATCTTCGTCGGGTTTACAAGTCGAGAACTTGAAAGATAAGACAAGATAGGATTACTTCCACTTCTTCAAGCAATAGCTTCTTTGTGGCATTCTCATTTTCGCTCGAACCATCCCAATCAGAAGAGACTTCGGAAGAGGGTTGTAATGTTGGCTTGGGAAAGGCTTGAAAGGCTTAAAATTCTCAGGGGGGTTTTAAGAGTCAGTGATCATCATATCATCGTGACCATGTCATTCGATCTTCGAAGGCACTTGGCTTTTGAAACGCTGCACATCTCAAAAGCCCATTGACTAATCATTTTTACATGGGAGCTTTGCTCATTTCTCTAATTTCATTTGCCCTTTGCGATGATGATTTTTTTTTTTTTCACCGGCACTTGGATTTTGATAATTTTTCTTTCACATAAGATACAACCTTTTGGCTCTTTTTCTTGACGGGCATTGGCCTTGCTTTTACCAAGTACACTGCTTTTTCATGCCCACTAATTTGTCCAATTTTCTTCTTCTTTTTTTTTTTTTTTTTTGGAACTTTTATAGCTCTTGTGACTTTTGAGATATTTTTCACATTTTTTCGTGACTGTCAATTGTGTTTGGTCAATTCTTATGCCTTGCCCCAATGAAGGGAGATGATCACTGCTTGAGGTTCAGAAATGAATAATCAGGCCCAAGTTGGTTAAAACAATGGATATCAGTGTTTGGGTAGAGAAGGAAATGCTCTTCTTCACCTTGGGATGAGTCAAGCTCCAATGAGAATTCCTTTGAAGCTACCACAAGAAGATTGATGTAAGTAAAAGTAATAGAATCTTTCTCAACCTTTTGGTTTTACAACACGACCGTAACCTCCTATGCTGCCCCAATGTAGGGTCGTTCTCGATGGGGGTACTTTGAAGAATCATTTCATTTTTTTTTTTTTAGCCCAAAGGGGTAACAAGAGATCGGTGCAATGCTTGGGATTGATGAAAGAAACGCTTTTATCATTTCGATCTTTGTGCTCAATGCGAATGAATCATTCGTCCTAAGAGAATGTCTCTTTTCACTCAACTCTCAAAAGTATTTGAAGGACGTGTTTGGAAATGAGCTTGCCTTTCTTCATCCTAAGCATTTCTTGTTTGGCATGGTTAACGTCTTAATCTCACTCTGTCGGATCACCTGAGCAGATCAATCTCCATAGGAAAATCTGATTTTAAATGAATAATCCACAAGACGAGAAAACAATTTTGAGATAAAAGAATACTCAAAAAGTTTGCAGAAATTTTTTTTCTCTTCTCATTTTTGTGCTTGTCTCTAAGAAAGCGCCAAAGGTTTTTTTTTGTTTTTTGTCCTTATTCTTTTGTTTTGTTTTGTTTTGCCCTCTTTTTGTCGTCTCGACTTACCTCTCAAAAGAGACATTCAACCTGTTGTGCAAAGACTTGGTGGATTCTTAAGTCAGTTCTTTCCCCTGCCATTTCCTCGTTAGACGGTAAGGTGCCTGAAACACAAATAGATATGCGTGTATGCAACATATGCATGATATCTACAATGCCATGCATAATGCTATGCGACTTGAATTGTGCATGAAGTGGCCCCTCGGCCTTGATTTCATTCATGGAAAATACTTCTTAACCGCATCAACGTTTACAGGTCTAGGCAATTCACTGCCATCCATTTCAACTAAAATCATGGCACCACCAGGGAAGAATCTTCTTAATGACATACGGTCCTTCGTAATTCGGGGTGAATTTGCCACGAGGATCTGGTATGATCGGAAGCACCTTCCTCAACACCAGGTCGTTGACTTCGAAGTGTCTGGGACGCACTTTTCGGTTGAAGGCTTTTGCGACTGTCTCTCGATAGCACTGACCATGACACATAGCTTGCAATCTCTTCTCATCGATCATGTTTAACTGCTCATGCCTCTGTTGCATCCACTCGGTCTCATCAAGCGTAGATTGAGAAAGGATCCTCAAAGAAGGGACTTCAACTTCAACAGGCAAGACTGCTTCCATCCCGTATACGAGTGAGAAAGGAGTTGCCCCTGTGGAGGTGCGGATAGAAGTTCGGTATGCCATTAGCGCGTAAGGGAGCCTATCGTGCCAATCACGATAATTTTCAGCGGTCTTTGATAAGATTTTCTTTATATTCTTGTTCGCCGCCTCCACCGCTCCATTCATTTGAGGACGGTATGGTGACGAGTTCAAATGCTTAATTCGAAACTCACTGAACAAACCATCCACGACTTTGTTGTTCAAATTAGTACCGTTGTCGGTAATGATCGCCTCCGGCACCCCGTAACGAGCGATAATGTCACGACGAATAAACTTTGCCACATTCTTGGCAAGTAACATTAACATACGAGTTGGCCTCAATCCACTTGGTAAAATAGTCTATCGCCACCAAGATAAATCGATGCCCATTTGAAGCTTTAGGGTTAATGGGCCCGATCACATCAATTCCCCACATTGAAAAGGGCCAGGGTTGAGACATTTGGTGAAGTTCAATTGGAGGGGCATTTATCTTGTCTCCATAAATCTGGCATTGGTGACACCGTCGTACGTGCTGAATGCAGTCAGACTCCATGGTTATCCAATAATAACCAAGTCGCATGATCTTTCTCATCAAGAAGTGTCCATTCATATGGGAGCCGCATTCCCCTTCATGTATTTCTTTCATCAAACGATCGGCTTCTTTAGCATCGACACACCTTAGCAATGTCGAGTCGAAGGACCTTTTGTAGAGGACATCTCCACTGACGAAGAATTTTGATGCTAGCTTTATCAAATGCTTTCTATCTGCTGCTTCACTTCCTTCGGGGAATTCACCTTTCTGTAGATACTTCAAGATGTCATGATACCAAGGTTGTCCATCCGGTTCCTCTTCAACCATCATACAGTAAGCCGGGCGCCGAAGGATTTCAACTCTCAACGGTTCAATGTCCAAGCCTCTAGCTACTTGCAACATCGAAGACAAAGTAGCTAGGGCATCAGCGAATTGATTTTGAGACCTTGGTAAGTATTCGAATGATATTTCTTGGAATTCTTCCGTCAACTCTCCTAGGAACTCATGATACGGAATCAATTTAGAATCATGTGTTCGCCATTTGCCTTCAGTCTGTAAGATGATAAGGGCTGAATCACCATAAACTTGCAGCTTCCGAATTTTCATATCAACGGCGGCTTGGAGGCCAAGAATGCATGCTTCGTATTCAGCGATGTTATTCGTGCAAGGGAATGTTAATTTAGCAGCGACGGGGTAATGCTGTCCATCCGGGGAGATAAGAACTGCCCCAGTACCCGACCCGACTAAGTTAACCGCACCATCAAAGTACATTGTCCATTTGTCGCTTGATACTAGTAAAATTCGTTCTTCTGCATCACTATCCTCATCAGATGCTCTAGACCTCCCGAAATTTTCTGCCAACATGTCTGCTATGGCTCGACCTTTAACGGACTTCTGTCCTAGGCTCTGAACGTCAAACTCAGAAATTAAGATTTGCCACTTGGCCAACTTGCCAACCAAAGCCGGCTTTTCTAGGAGATACCTGATAGGATCATTTTCGGTCACCAACAAGATTCGGTGATGAAGTGTGTACTGCCGCAGCCTATGCAAGACCCAAATTAAAGCCACGCAAGTTCTCTCAACTTCCGTATAATTCATCTCAGAAACAGTGAACTTTTTACTCAAGTAGAAAATTGCACATTCTTTCCCGTCATTTGGTCTCTTCCTTCAAGCTAACATGGCTCCCAATGACTCGTCATGTATGGTTAAGTATAAAATCGGGGGATTTTAGGGAGAGGGGGCACTAAGACTGGTGCATGAGTGAGATAATGTTTTATCTTCTCAAAGGCACCCTGGCACTCGGCATTCCACTCAATCTTTGCATTCTTTTTCATGAGCTTGAAGAATGGCTTCGCCGTTTCAGACATAACCGACAAATGAACCTCGCCACATAATTAAGTCGTCCCATCAAGTGCGGACCTCTTTGACGGTAGTCGGGGGGTCGTAAATCGCAAATGGCTTTAACCTTCGACGGATCAATCTCTATGCCCCTATTACTAACCATGAATCCTAATAGCTTCCCAGATTTCGCTCCAAAAACGCATTTTGCGGGATTGAGGCGCAACTTGAACTTCCGGAGACGTTCGAACAACCTACGCAAGACTTTAACATGATCTTCACCACGTCTCGATTTCGCAATCATGTCGTCGACATATACTTCGATTTCCTTGTGCATCATATCGTGGAATAATGTGACCATAGCCCTCTAATACGTTGCCCCAACATTCTTTAGACCAAAAAGCATCACTTTGTAGCATAAAGTTCCCCGAGGAGTTATGAATGATGTTTTGCTCCTGTCTTCCTCCTTCATACGGATTTGGTAATATCCGAAAAAGCCATCCATGAAGGAGAATAACTCAAATCCCGCCGTACTATCAACTAAGACATCGATATGCAGGAGCGGAAAGTCGTCCCTGGGACTTGCTTGATTCAAGTCGCGATAGTTAACACACACCCTGATTCGCCCATCTTTCTTCATTACGGGCACGATATTTACTACCCAATCAGGGTAACGAGTCACTTCGATAAAGTCTACTTTCAGTAGTTTCATCACTTCTTCTTCAATCTTCTTGGACAACTCTGGTTTAGTTCTCCTGAGTCTTTGCTTCTTGGGTGGCATATTGGGATCCGTTGGTAAAGCATGTTCCACAATTTCAGGGATCCAATCCCGGCATGTCGGCATATGTCCGAAGCGAACACATCTTGATACTCTTTCGAAGATTAGTCATCCTTTCGCCTCGATTCGAGAGACATGCCCCGATCTTTATCTCCTTGACATTCTCGGCATCACCCAGTTTATGGTGATTGTTTGCTCTTCAGTCAACGGCTTCGATTCTTCGTGTCGATTCCATTCGCGCTCAATCCTCTTCTGATCGTCGTCGTCGGTGTCATCGGAACCTGAGGGACTTTCTTCGTGCACATCTGAGTCACATGCGTCCTTACCATGATTATGCATAATGTAATGCTCTGGAGGGACATCCATGACTTTAGAGGACTCGGCTTCCTCGCACGCCGGGATGGTGCATATGACGTCTTCCTTGAATAGCTCGGTCACACCATAGATATCCTCCTCTTCCTCGAACAACATCCTTGGAGGTCCTCGGAACGTCTCCTCCAACAACGGGGAAAACGGGCTTTGATGGCCCTCGTCCTCTTCAATCTGGGCAACGCGTTCACTCTGGTCTCTGTACCTGCCTCGGCCTCCTTGGCCATCTCGGCCACCTCGGCCTCTATGCCTTCCACAGCCTCCTCGGTTGTTATGACCTCCCCGCTTTTCGATATATCCCAAGCCTCTTCTTTTGAAGTTCTTACGAGCTTCAATAGGTTTCCGCACACCCTGGCCATGCGATCCAAGACCCTCCTCAGGATTATATCCACTTGCCAGCATGATTTTTCCTACAGCTATAGCTGGCCTAGATAATTCAGGAGTCCTTGTGAAAGAGCCCGTAGGCACATGAATCACGGACACCAACTCTAATGTTTGAAAGCTGGATTCCTCAGTACATTCGGGCTCCACATAAGGGATGGCCGTCTCGTGGTAGATCTTGAAGTCAGACTCTCCATGGACTGTGACAAGCCTTTTGTCCACCACAAATCGTACTTTTCGATGAAGGCCGGAGGCAACAAAGACACTGCCGTATGGATCCAAGGCCTCCCTAGTAGAAAATTAAAAGCGCTTGGTATATCTAGCACTTGGAACGGGATTTGGAAAAGTACAGGGCCAATCAGCAGCTCAAGTTCGATTTCCCCTATCACCTCCTTCTTCATCCCGTCAAAAGCCCGCACGCTTGACTTGCCGGTATGAATTCTTCCAAGATCAACGCCAAGACGATGGAGCGTAGCCAACGGGCATACATTGAGTGCCGAACCATTATCGATCAACACTCTACAAACAAGAGTGCTCTCATGCTTCACCGAAATGTGTAGCGCTTTGGTATGATTGGGGCCCTCAGGGGGGAGATCTTCATCGCAAAGGAGATTTGGTCTTTCAAGAGAACGGCCCCAACAAACTCTTCCAATTGGACTTCATTGATTGATTCTGGCACATGCACCTCATTAAGGACTTTAAGCAAAATATCCCTGTGTTTCTCAGAAGATTTGAATAGTTCTAAGAGGGAGATTTGAGCCGGCAGCTTCCGCAGTTGATCCACCACATTGAACTCACTAGACTTTACTACGGCCAAGAATTGCTTTGCCTCCTCTTCGGTCACGGCCTTCTTTTCTACTCCTTTATCAGGGACGTAACAGCGGCCTGATCGCGTGACAGTGTCCACTTCAGTTGTTCCGTAGTCCCAAGGTACAGCTTTGGGATCGAATTTGGGAGGATTCTCCAACACTATCACTCCATCTTTCTCCCAAGGTGGCAATTCTATCGTGACTGGCGTTGCGTTCCCTTCCGTGACTTCAATTGCCGACATCTCCTTGACCATAAGGTCGATCTCCATGGGTTCAGTGATTTCCATCCTAATATCATCAACGGGCTCCTCATCAGGTAGTTCGATCACTATTGGGGTTATCATAGCTATCACCCCTTCCTCATACAAAGCTGGGGTTTTCGAAATTCCAGGCATAACCTTCTTTGCCTGAGATATACAAGCAAACTTACAGGAAGAAGAGCGGAATGATGATGGCATTATCATGGACACGACCCCCTCCTCCTCTTCTCCGCGTCGGATTACCCCCATGGCTACCATCTTGCGTACGCGGTTCAACTTCTCTTAGGAGTCACATCATCTTGTCCTTCATAATATCCCGCCAGCACTAAGGAGTTGTACAACCTAGAAGCATCCACCACTAGAGGCTGTTGACTCGCCTGCGTCTCCTCGGAAATTGAGTTTACTCCCCCTGCATGATTTGGTAGAGGGTTCTGTTGCACATTAGGTTGGGCCTCCTTGAAAGTCAAGATCTTCTTGTCTAGAAGTTGTTGAACTTTATATCTCAGCACGTTGCAATCATCTACATCATGCCCTCTCTCTCCCATGTGGTATTCGCAGGTCTTGTTCATATCGAACCCAGCGAACCTCGGGGGATTGTCTCTTGGTACTTCCTTCGCGACCATTCTCTTTTCAAGGAGCATGGGCAACAGCTTTGATAGCGGGCGTGGTAGTGGAGAAAAGTCCTTTCAAAAAGGCCTCCTAATGTTATCATATGCTCGTGACGAACTTCCTTGGACCACTATGGGCTTATGCGCAGGTGTTGAGGACGGTCGAGGGAAAGACGGCTCCTGCACAAGCGCTACCTCAATTGCGGCCTCCTTGTCTTTTCTTGCCGGGAATTTCTTCGTGCCTCCAGTTGAAATCTTCCCTTCAACCATTGCCCATTCGACTCCTTCACCTACCTCAACTAGCTACGAAAATGTCTGGCAACCTGAGAACACTAACCCTTGGAAGTATTCATGGGGTAACGTCTTAAGGAACAGTTGTTTCATCTCCCTCTCATTCAAGGCCGGCTTCACTTGTGAGGCCATGGTCCTCCACCTTTGCGCAAAGGCCTTGAATGACTCGTTCCTCTTCTTCTCAATACGGGTCAATTCTTCCCTCGTGGGGGCGAGCTCGGTATTAAACCGGTATTGCTGCAAGAACTCGTTGGTTAAATTCTCCCAACTAGTGAGTTCTTCAATGTCCAGAGCAATGAACCACGTTAGAGCAATGCCTTCCAAGCTATCTTGAAATGTGTGTATGAGAAATGGCACGTTGTCAGCGTAGCGAGCCATTTTCCTCATGTAATATCTCGAGGTGGGTCTTGGGACATCCCGTTACGTCATATTTTCTTGTGAACTCGGGTTCTTGGAAGTTTTCGGGAAGTTCGTCTTGGTGTATGGAGACAACCTATCAGCTCCTTTTAGCTCGTAACCTTGTAAGGCACACGCGCTCTTCCATCTTTGCCAAGCGTTTTTCACTCTCTTCGCTTAGACGGGCGTTGGGTTTTCCTTCGAAGGGGATCCAAATTTACAATGATCGGCGTGACGAAGGAGCCTCCCCCGGCAGTTTCTTTCCCGGGGGATCGGCAACGTGTATGCCTTCCGTTGACACCGGAGTGGATGTTCCGGTGACAGCCACATTGGGGGCTCCTTGAGCTTTTGGCTTATTTCAAGCATCATTGCGGTGAGTTGGGCCAACTGGTCCTCCATCTTGGCCATGCGTACATTGGTGTCCTCGTTTTCCATTCGACTTTCGCGCGTGCGAATTGGGGATCTTCGCTTGGCCGTGTCGATGATTGGTAAAAGATAATCAATCGGCTAGTACCTGAATAAGGATAGATAAGCGTGTGTAAGCATGGAGTAATGATTAGGCGGTCGGTCCATGACAAAGATCTAATCGCCCCAATTTGCCCATTTCATTTAAAACAAGATTGCTACATAACGCAGGAAAAGACATAAGGGAGAGCCCCTAAACAACGAAGCTAATCATGACTCTTATCTCCCGATAACGTGACTCGAGACAGATTCTTTAACATTGAAACATATGTGGGCATTGACCCATTACATATCGCATTTGACTCGATCTAACTAATGAGGACAGCTCCCGCTTGTGACCGCTCCACTAACTCGAGTCAACTTCAAGGCACGCTCCTCGGTTTCCTCAAGCTTCCTTTTGAGGCGCTTAATCTCGGCTCGGTGGGTGGTCTTTAATGGCACGTCGGGAATCTTCGGGCGTAGGCTCTCCGAGATTTTATGCTTAAGGATGTATTCCATTGAGGCATAATAGGTCTTCTCTTGTCCTTCCAACTCCTCTTCGGGCCATATCAGCTTTCGGGGATGGCACATATCCCACATCGACTTTACTAACGCAACGGAGTCTTCGTGATCTTGGCATCCGTCAGGGAAGTCTATCCTGAGTGGGTCTTCTTGAATCGTCGGTGGAAGTTGTTGAACTTCTTGAAACTGGCGAGCGACTCGGGTTGGGTAATACTCAGTGACTCCGGTAATTCCCAACAAAGGAACAGGTCCAGTAAGCCCACACACGAACCGCGCTTCTCGAACTCGGAGCCATTTGGCGTGCCATTGGAAATCTTCGGGTCCAGGGTTGGTCATGAAAGCTAACCACTCGGAATAATGATAATCAGGGGCAAATACCTTCCTATCTTTAAACTTCAAGATAGGGTGGCTAGAGTCAGAGATATCGTTCACAGTCATTAAGCTACCAAACCCTTTAACGTGAGAGAAAAACCAAATTTGCAAGAGTTCAGGAGGAGCATGGAAAATTCTGTTTTTGTTTTCTTTGAAACGAGTAAGGGAAAGAAAAGTTTCAGTCGAATGGCGTTAACAAAACCCTTTCCCATACATGCCTCACGAACTACCCATGCCACGGAAGGGTTAATAGCGTTCCTACAATGTGGGAATAACACAAACCCGAAGAAGGCTAGCGGGAAGATCCTATTCTTTTGGAAAGATGGGGCATTTTGAAAAAGCTCATTTAGGAATGAAAACGGGCAGGTCTTGCGATTAGCTTTCAAAACTTTCCTCACGTCATCCTCTTTAACTCTAAGGAAATCGAGATAAAGTCGACGCATGCTCGGTCCCTACGGGTGGGCCAATTAACTCCGACACCAAAGGCTTTCCCATGGCGACACCATATTCTTCCAGGGTTGGAGTGAGCTCGTGGTCACCGAACATGAATGTGCAAGTCTCGGGACACTAGACATGCGCCAACGCTCGTACAACACCATAATGAGTTTCTATTTCTAAAAGGGGAAGTAATCGTCCGACGTAGGATCGAACCCAATCATGGCCCGTCGGGTCTAGCCTATCCCACCATGAGCGAAGCTCGGCTTTCGGGGTAGCAATGATGTGACGCTCGGGTATCCCCATCGTATTCTACTCACGATTACGATCAACCTAATTTGCCATGAACCAACCAAAAAGAAAGCAAATAAGTAAAGTACGAAGGAGAGAATTTGAAAATCTTACCCTACTCATTGAGTAGCAAAGCCAATGACATAGACATACGCATGGACGGTGGTTCAATTTCTACTCTAAATGGCTCAAAATGGAGCCATGGGATCACCGGACTGAACCAGCGAGGTTGCGGCTAGGTCGGGTTACCCATGACTCCGGCTTCGTCAAAGAACCAACCCGTGTCGCGCGGTTGCAGACCGGGGTGGGTACCTTCAACGTGAAGAAAGAAGTTTCGGGGTTAAGGTGGGCGACTCATACTACGCGGTTGTAGTCGGAGTGGTATCCACCTCAACACCATCCTAGGTGATCCTATGCGGCCCAGGTCCGGCGGCAGGTTGTGTGTGCTATGGTGTAGTGCAATGCATGAGACTCATGCATGACAGTTAAAAAAAACAATTAGCATTTCAAATATAAATAAACCATTCACTCTTGCGCTGCCTACAAAACAATGTTAGAAATCACCACCCTTTATAACTCCCATAAACAATCAACATTCAACATGTTATGGATGCACATAATATCTTCGCTGCCAAACAAAAATATTTTTGAACAAGATTAATTTTGGCCTAAGTCCTCTAAGGTCTAAAACCAAGTCCCCAGTGGAGTCGCCAAGCTGTCGCGACCTACCCCTCGGGGGGAGGGAACAGGTTTAGGGGTATTGCCTAAAGGACAGGCCTAAGGCCCATGATTAGGCACGAGCTCTCCCAAGCCCATACCCCGCGTGACATTGGGATATTCTTAAAGAATTTTGCACAAAAAGAGTCGCCACTAGCCTATTAGGGTCGGCTAGAAACCAAGTGAGGCATGGGAGCGTGTCTCACTTCCTACACAACCAGAGAATCTAGGTTCGGGGACTTGATTACACTAATTAACCAATTAGTGCCCTTTCGGTACCTAATCTTGTTCATTTTAACAAAATGATTTTTGGCGAGCGGTTTGAATTGATTTTATACTTATCCACTAACATGTGAGGTAATCATGCGGGTACGCAATCATTAAAGTAATAACCATAACTACCAAGATCCTAATTGCCATAAAATTAAACACGTGCCATCAAACATAATTAGATATGCAAATTAAACATGCAACATAATTAATATACGAGTACATAAAGGTCTAATTATGCTAAAATGGCAATACATGGCAAGTCCTAATCAAACCTCATCATTTTTGAATTTTTGAAATTTTTGAAATTTTTTTTTTGAATTTTTGAATTTTTATCATTTTTTCGAAATTTTTGATTTTTATAATTAATTTTTTTAAAGGAATTTTCGATTTTTTTTTTTAGAAAATTTTAATTTAAAAGAAATAATTCTTATTTATTTAAAAAAGGGACGAACCGGGTCGGGATTCGGTCGACCCTACCCGGTTCGGCGGGTCTGGATTCGACCGAACCCGGGTTCGGTTCGGCTGGCAGGCGGGCTGGTCGGCCCGCTTAAAAAAGAAATAATAATAAAAAGAAGCCCACAAGTCTAAATCCTAAATCAGCCCAAACCCATCTTAATTAATTTTTTTTTTACTACGGCCCACCTGAGGGTCCATTTCCTAATAGCTGCTTCTGGCCCAACCTAATCAGCCCAAGCATTAAAAAAAGCCCAATACGAAACCCATCTCTCTTTTTTTTTTTTTTATTTCTTTTTATCTTTTTTTGCGTTTTCTTTTCTCTTTTTCATTTTTTTTATTTTCTTTTGTACTTTTCCTTCGGGCGTCTTCTCCAAGCCCCGCCCCCCCCGCGGTCGCGACTCGCCGGAGCTTCGCAGCTCCTTCGCCGGTCCCGACGCCGCCGCAACGCCCGCGAGCGGCGGCGGCCCTAAGGAAGGTCGCCGGACCACCGGCGCCCACCGGTGATCCTTTCGACCGGCGTCGACCCTCGCCGGCTGCCTATTCCGGCAACCACTGCCCTATTTCCGACGGGCGAGTCGTCGACTCAACTACGTGTCAAATCTCACGCAAATTGACCGAAAATACAACAAATCATGGCAGAGCAACAAGGATTCAGCAAGCATGGGGGGAGAAACGAATGGGTCCGGTGTTAAAACGTGAATTACTCCTCGGTTTTCTTTGAAGACTTTTGTCGAACACATGGTGTGTACCACCGAATTTGAAGAATTTCGGCTTAACCGAATGCCGAATACGTTTCAGGGGTCTTAGGGTACAACGCCTAAGGAACATGGGAGCAAACAACAAAGGCGACGAGGGCCGGAGCTCGCGCGAACCGGTCGGCCGTGAGCTCCGGCCCAGCGTTCTCCAGCAACGAGGCTACGGGATTCGAGAGGCCTACCTCGTCCGGCGATGGGCTTCGGCGACCGACGGCAGGCGAACGGACCTCCGGCGCCGACGAAATGCTTCCGCGAGCTCCTGCTTCGGGTTCGGACTCTCCTCCCTTCGGTGCTCCTCTCTGTGTTCTTCCCCTCGGTCTGGTTTTTTTGTTTTTTTTTGGTTCCCCCTATGTCGATTCTGTTCTCCGGCTTTTATGCCCGGCCAGCAAGCGCGCATGGCTCCTGCAACTGCCAGCTTGCCGGCCGGACTGCACCCTCCGACCCGCGGATCACGCCGCTCGCCTACCATCGATCCTCTGCCGCCCTCGTTCGCTTGCCCTCCCATCAAGCTCTGTCTCCTGCAAGTCTTCGAGCGAAGACCAACGAAGAAAAGCAAAAAGGGGCTGGGCCGGTTGGAAGGAGAGAGTGGGCTGGGCCGAGCATAGGAAAAAGAAAACGGAGAGGGGTGAGTCGGGCCAAGGTTGGATTCGGCCCGACTCAACCGATTTCATTTTTTTTTTTTAAATAACTTAATTAAATACTATATTTTTTTTTTTTAAAATTTCCTTTTGTGACTAATTCCCAACATTTAATACTATTTTAAATTAGTTAATTTGGGTAAAAAAAAAAATAGGTGTCAACACAAGCATTAGAAAGTCAAGCAATTAAGCTTCAATTGACAAAATTCAAATTGACCCATCTTAGATCCATTTTTGACCTAAGCTCAAGCACTTCAATTCAAGGTCATTTTGAATGTGATAAGTGATCTTACCTATGGGTAACTCATTAGATATGGCAATTGTGACACTAATTGAGTTTAATTTTAGTTAATTTGTAATTTTGCCCATTGAATTGCAAATGTTACGATTTTAGCCCTTTAAGCCAAATTGAAAGCACCCATGGTTTCGACTCATTTTTTTCAACAATAATGATTCAATTAGGTCAATAAAAGACCCCTAGATCATGTTCATAAGTTATGATTAGCTTAATTGTATCTTAATTGGTCAATTTCTTCATAAAAATGATAATATTCCTTTTCAATTAGGTCATTTAGGGGTCAAATTGCATAAATTTTTGACCCATAGGGTTCCCAAGTGGACAAAACAATAGGAATCAGACCAAATTGGTCAAGAATTGGTCAAAATCCGGCCGCACCGGACCAAATCAGTACGGCCAGTCTAACCGGCCGTCGGCGGGACTGGCTGGTTCAAGCCCTTTCCAACCTGTTCTTGGCCTCCGGTCATCGGTTCTGAAACCCTCTCACTCCCAATTTCACTTATACACCTTCAAGTCCTCAAATTTCGTCAAATTGCAAATTAACCCATAATTAGACATTTTGACGCAATTCCCGATTTTGGCTGGGTTTTTTGCAAATCAAACCACTAGATCAATTACCCGACACCTCGAGATCATAATGGAGTCTTCAAAATTGATTTTTGATTGTTGGATTGAGATTTTGGCCATAGGGTTGAATCGACAACCAAACTTACCTAATGTGGGAGTATATAAGTGAAATCTCTTCTATGTTCATAAAGGGGGGTTCATTTGCACAAAATTTCTCTCTCTCTCTCTCTCTCTCTCTCTCTCTCTCTCTCTCTCTCTCTCTCTCTAAGTTTTGGTTCATCTCTTGGACCAGTCATGTTCTAGACTCGAACCGGCGATTGCTGAAGCTCCCAAGTCTTCAAGTTGTTGATGATCTGCTGTAGCAGCGGTGTTTCACCTTGCTGTGGATAGAGGAGAGTGGATTGGTGGTCGGATCTTCATCGGCGGCTCGATCTTTGCTTGCGAGTCAAAACTGGTCCGTTTTGGATCGGTTCTTCCTTTTTTCCTTGAGCTAGTGGTTTGATTGGCCTCAATCCGAGCCGTAGTGACCTGATCTAGGTTCTTGGAGTCCCGATCATGATTTGGTGATTTGATCCAACTAATTGTGATAGAAACTGATGAAAATCTCGACAAAGGTAACGATTCGAAACTCGAATTCGATGAAGTGAAATCGAGTTAGTCGATCGAGGTTAGGATTCAAGATTAGGAGCTTTTATATGCTTAAGATTGATGAGTATAAATGCTATAATGAGTTGTTGATGATTTGAATGATCATTATGATTTTAAGCCTAATTTGTGATTTTTGTAGGCTTGTACATAGGTTACTATTTTGGCCAAAACAAGATCCGAAACGACCTTGTTTTAGCTCGAGTCCTCTTAGGATTAGATAATAAACATCCCAAGGTTCGAAACGATAGGTCGCACGCCCAAAAAGACCATCGTCTGGCTCTCCAAAAACACCTCTGAAGATTAACAATTCTGCAGTAGTTTAGGTTATTTTTTTTTTTTTCAGTTCTGATCCGGTTCTGCCTTCTGACTTTGTTATTTTTGTTCCGACTTTCATGATCATTTTTTGACAAAATTTTCTCAATAATTTTTGTTTTAAATCACGTCATGCATATTCTGTAATTTTTTCATGATTTTTGGATGTGTTCAACTAGGTCAGATCTACTTAGATCTAGGCTTAGGTCAATCCGTTCCATATTGATATCTGATTTTGCTATTTTTGTGCTGATTTTTGTGTCAATTTTTGGAGCAATTTTCCTTCATGAAAGTTTCTCATAAAGGTGTTGTGTATGTCTCGTATTTTTTTCAAAAGTTTTAGACATGATTAGCTAGGTCAAAATTGCTTAGATCTTGACATAGGTCAGTCTGTCCCGCATTAGTCCGAGATTTGTTTTGGTGAAATTGAGTCCATAAATGCACTCCTTCATGAGAGTTGAAATACATAATATATATATATATATATATTCAATTGATGTATTCTTTACAAGGTTTTTACTTTGACAATATGAATCAATTGTATGCATTAAAGTGAAAGGTACTGCAGCAACATGTGTTGGACATATAGTGTGATCTGTCTTGCCATTTTTGCCATGATTCATATGATCTTAATTGAGTTTCAATCTCTTAACAAGAAATCTTCATCATTGTATGCTCTACATGTGAGATTTTTGGTAGGATTTATGCATATCTTGATGATGGCTGAAATCGTGCTTATTCTGTAAACTTAATGCTAAAATGAAACTTTGTCACATGGGCACATTTCCATGCTTATTTGAGTCATCTAAGGATCAAATCTTACAATCATGCCTTCTTGATGATTGAACCGCATGTTACAAGATTTGCATACATGTTTAGGTCATGTCATTTGAGTTTCATCTTGCACACTAAATTGTCTCACAAAAAGTGTTCATCATACTTAGAATTCCCAATCGACCAAAAAAAATACTTAGAATTCCCAAGCATATCATTAAGAATCATGAATCATCTTATAATGTCATTTAAATTGTATGACATTTTGTATGCCGACTTAGGATTAGATAACTATCCAAACTTTCTGTTGCATCCAATCCTAAGTCCCATGTGATTTCTTTATGTCGTTTGTTGATTTTAAGGTTTTCTAATGAATACCTATATTCTGTTTTCTTAATTACTGATGCATACACTTTTAGATATCTCGATTTTAGGATATCAAATTAACCTAGTTTGGACGGAACTAGCCCGAGATATTTAAGCACCTCCGGATCTAGTTGAATCCTATTTGGACCTTATCTTTTCCAATTTTGTTCGATTCTGACTATATTTTGGCCTTCAGGATTCGAGGTTAGTTTTGTGAATTTTTCCTTCCATGATTGAATTCGTGGGACGCCACGGTTTTGTTGCTGGTTGTGGATAAAAGCACCGATAAACCTGCAAAAGAGAGCAAGAACACAAGGAATCGTCTAGGATATTAATCCCGATGAACTCGCCAGAATTGCAACGGTTTAGCAATAAACAACAACTCAGTGAAACGAGGCAAGGATCGGCGTCGATGTTGAGAAGACCAACTGAGGGACTCTTGGATTGCTGTTCACAAGTAGCTGGAGTAGATCACGGTTGGTGGTGGTGAAGATCAGGACTGCGGCTCGTTCACTCGGTCCAATACGGGAAGCGCTGTAGCTAGCAGGAGCACAGCGTCGCAGTGGGAGGAGTCGTGAAGCCGAGACCGCGAAGAAAATACCTCGCTCTAGCCTCTATTCTCTCTCTGGATTATTGTGTGCTCGGTGTTGACCATGGAAGAGAGAGAAAGCACCCCCTCCTATTGGCCGAAGCCAAGACTCCTCCTTTGTCTTCTTCTCCCTTTGCTTATGGACGCTTGTTACTCTTCTTTTTTTGACTGCAAGATGTTGACCAAAAGACCACGAAGATCTGCTGGAGCAATTATTGAACACTTAGACTCCTTGATGACTGCCGTGGAATTGGTAGCCCTGGCCACACGAGGAGCGGCGACAATGACGTAGGCTCAACAGGAAGGAAGCAACGAGCCGACGTAGATCTCGTAGCCTTCTGGAGATATCATGGCAAGGCCACCTTGTTGTCGGGAGGTAGGCGCAGCAATGGATTACCGTCTCGTGACGGCGAACAGCAATAGCCGATGTGAAGCTCAGTGGCAAGGTCGGCAAGGTCGCAACCACGAAAGGCTCGACATGTGATGATTGGCTAAATGCTCCTCACCCTCTCTAATGTTTTCTGCAGCCGTGTTTTCTCAATTGCGTGGCCGTATGTGTCAATAGGTGTGGCCCCCCAAAACTTTACACGAAAAACCTTTTTATAGGCTGAAGATCAGGGTTTTAATTTCCTTTTCAAATCAATATTCAAGAAGATTTCTTTTTCACACGCAATATCACATTTTTTATTTTCCACATCTCCTGATTTTATCACCTAAAGATAAGATTGCAACCCGATTTTTTTAAATTTAAAAAATCCACCGTAATATCATTTCAAATATCCATTTAGGTAATTTTTGTCATTAAAAGAAAACGGGCTCGGGCCAATTTACTTGCTCTGTAGGCTTAGTCTGGCCTGCCAAATTAAAGCTTAGAACCACTGATTCGAATCCATCCACCACCAATCCAATAAAATGCAAAAAATGTAAATTAAAAATAAAATGCACCTAAATCTATATGCTATGCAATTAACTATTTTTTCAGGGATAAAATTAACTCCTAATTTTTTAATGTAATAAATGACTAAACGGGTCGCCAAAATTTAGGTGTCAACAATTACTAATACGTACCCTTTTAGAGATCTTGATTTTAGGATACCGAATTGACCTAGTTTGGACGGAACTAGCCTGAGACATTCAAGCACCTCCGGACCTGGTTGAATCCTATTCGGACCCTATCTTTTCCAGTTTTGTCCGATTCTGAATATATTTTGGCCTTCAGGATTCAAGATTAGTTTTGTGAATTTTTTTCTTCTACGATTGTGATTTCCTTGGATTTATCTTGTTTGCTTTATTCTTGTGTTGTGATGGAGAAAGTTAGGGACGGAATCGGAAATTTTCATCAGCAGGAAAACCTAATACTGGAAAATAAAAGGCAAATGCAAATTTATTGATTCAAATAGTAAGTATATTATTTATGTGCTTGAAAAGAAAATCGAATGATGAGTAAAATATAAATTAGATTTTGCTTATACTTTGCATTTAAACCTTCATAACTTACCTTTCAAGCGTCCTCCTTGGAAAGCACCTCGTGGGTCTAAAATTGGCAGCCAACGCCTATTTTTTTTTTTCCCAATTTCTTTTTGACTGATGAACTAATTCTCTTATTATTTGGCAAATTCTATTTAATTGTCAACATCTAAATTTACCGATTACATAGAAAAGTACCCTGATTTATTTGGTGACTTCGATTTTTTCTAGATTAAGTTGCTCGATGGAAAAGTTAATAAATTAAAAGAAAAAAAAATGTTGATAGCTAACTCGAATGAGATATGATAACCGGTTGAAAGCTTAATCAAAGAAAAGATTGACAAATAAGAGTTAGTAAATTTAAGGCACAATAAAGAAACGTGAATGAAAAATTGATAAAAAATAAGAAAAGTTGGTAATTAAAAAAATAAACTTGGTAAGTAATTCATATAAAAGTTAGTGACTCAAAACTAATTGATAATTTAAATGGAGAAAAGTAGATAAGTCATTCTAATGAAGGTTGGTAATTTTAAGGCATTTTTGAGAAATGCTACTAGAAGTTTATAGATGATAAAAAAAAATGATAATTAAAGTTTGAAGGTATTACCCTTTTATTTTTGTTTTCTAGCTGGGTTATGATATGCAACTCCATGTGTCTACATTTCTTAGACATTTCATTTGATTCTCACCCCATACGCCCGGTCACTTGTTGGGCTTAGGGCCATTTCTCAGTCCTTCCTTCAATCATTTCTCTGTCACTTCTCATTTTCCTAGATGACCATTGCTCATTGACCATTGTCCCACACATAGTTCTCGCAACTTCCTTGAAAGGCATTATGACGTGTTTTCCATCATCTCGGTCTTGTAAAATCACCATAAAGCGTGGTTGGGTTAAAATTCTGAAATATCCCAAACTAGTACACCAGTGATAAATTTACCTCAAACTATATTTCTGACCACCATAAACCTTAAATTTATATATCTTTGATAAATTTACCCAAAACTAATATACTTGTGACAAATTTACCCTCTGTTAGTTTTCGTTAAATTTTACTATCAAATTATTAAGTTAAATGACACGCGACAGTTAACCGGTATACCAATTTGGGATTTTATGCTCCGTTTTTCACTATTGACAATTTTTATGATTTTTTTGTGGTATTAATCCAATTTAGTGGAGGGTATATTTATCACAAATTTATTAGTTTGGGATTTTTTGCGGTCGAATAAATTAGTTTGGGGTAAATTTATCATAAATGTACCAATTTAGGGTTTTTAATGGTTGGTCGGGGTAAATTTGCCACATGTGTACTAGTTTGGGATTTTTCATCGAAAAAAAATAGTTTGTGGTAAATTTGTCACATGTGTATTAGTTTGGGGTTTTTAAAGGTATTAACCCAAACGTGGTGGTGTGATCTATTTCATAAATTTAGGAGGTGCGGCTAAGATAAAAAGAAAAAGGAGTTGCTTATACTCTTTCCTTGGACTTAAACCACCTTACAAGTGATTTTTTTTATTTATGAGATTACTATTTTCCCAACACTTACGTTCAAACCAGAGTACTTATATGCATAAAAAAACCCTAGGTTTCTCAAGGTAAATGCATTTAAAAAGGGATAAATTTTACGTTCAAACCAAAGTATTTATATGCATAAAAAACCCTAGGTTTCTCAAGGTAAATGCATTAAAAAAGGGATAAATTTTAGTGGAAGGTGCCACTACAATTGTAGTGAACTCGCTTTGGGTAAAATGTATTAGTAGCATATCTGTTGTTGATACCTAAAATTTTGCAATCCAGTTAGTTGTTAATTGCATTAAAAAATTTAGAAATCGACCCTAATCTCTAACCAAAAATCAACAATTGCATTTTGCATATTCGTTGCATTTTTTCATCCATTATTTAATCCATATATTTACATCGGACAGGGGCGAGTGGATTTAAGTGAATTATGTCGAACTTCCTCAATAAATTGGATTGAGCCAATAAGAGCATAAAATTTTTGCCAAGTGCATAAAACACCAAGTGGTCGAAATTTATAAATGGGAGAACTAAGACGTGCCAAGGTGGAAAAAATTAATTCATTAGAGTAAATTTGGGGGATATGGAAAATAATTTTATAAACAAAAATTTCAAAGGACACTGCAGGAATGTCTTCGCAACCACATCACAGCGAGATTGGTTCCATTTCAACGGCTGAGATTCTTCCATCCCAATCGAAGGGCCTATATTGGTGGGAACAGTGCAAGATCGTTGCCCTTGCCCTCCCCTTCCCCTCCCTATCTTCTGGCCCTTCGGGCCCAAAAAATTAAGATATTATAATAATATCACTACCACTTTTTCCACATCTGTCCTTTCTCCATGGTAAATTTCCAAGAACTTGCCCCAAAGACTCAAATCACCTCCCTTCCCCTTCCCTATCCTCTGGCCCTTCGGGCCCAAAAAATTAAGATATTATAATAATATCCCTACCACTTTTCCACATCTGTCCTTTCTCCATGGTAAATTTCCAAGAACTTGCCCCAAAGACTCAAATCACCTCCCCGTCCCCTTCCCTATCCTCTGGCCCTTCGGGCCCAAAAATTAAGATATTATAATAATATCCCTACCACTTTTTCCATATCTGTCCTTTTTCCATGGTAAATTTCCAAGAACCTGTCCCAAAGACTCGAATCACCTCCTCTTCCCCTTCCCTATCCTCTGGCCCTTAGGACCCAAAAAATTAAGATATTATAATAATATCCCTACCACTTTTTCCACAATTGTCCTTTCTCCAGGGTAAATTTCCAAGAACCTGCCCAAAGACTCGAATCACTCCTTTTCCCCTTCCCTATCCTTGGCCCTTGGGGCCCAAAAAAAAAAAAAATTAAGATATTATAATAATATCCCTATCACTTTTTCCACATTTGTCCTTTCTCCATGGTAAATTTCCAAGAACTTGCACCAAAGACTCGAATTGACTCCCCTTCCCCTTCCCTATCCTCTGGCCCTTCGGGCCCAAAAATTAAGATATTATAATAATATCCTTATCACTTTTTCCGCATATGTCCTTTCTCCAGGGTAAATTTCCAAGAACCTGCTCCAAAGACTTGAATCACCTCCCCTTCCCCTTCCCTATCCTCTGGCCCTTAGGACCCAAAAAATTAAGATATTATAATAATATCCCTACCACTTTTTTCCACATTTGTCCTTTCTCCAGGGTAAATTTCCAAGAACCTACCCCAAAGACTCGAATCACCTCCCCTTCCCCTTCCCTATCCTTGGCCCTTTGGGCCCAAAAAATTAAGATATTATAATAATATCCCTATCACTTTTTCCACATTTGTCCTTTCTCCATGGTAAATTTCCAAGAACTTGCCCCAAAGACTCGAATTGACTCCCCTTCCCCTTCCCTATCCTTTGGCCCTTTGG
The DNA here is from genome assembly GCA_014182575.1 of Eucalyptus decipiens. Lineage (NCBI taxonomy): Eukaryota > Viridiplantae > Streptophyta > Magnoliopsida > Myrtales > Myrtaceae > Eucalyptus > Eucalyptus decipiens. Next base: position 10,091,321 of record CM024612.1, on the reverse strand, counting down.
GCCCAAAACATTAAGATATTATAATAATATCCCTATCACTTTTTCCATATCTGTCCTTTCTCCAGGGTAAATTTCCAAGAACCTGCTCCAAAGACTTGAATCACCTCCCCTTCCCCTTCCCTATCCTCTAGCCCTTCGGCCCAAAAAATTAAGATATTATAATAATATCCCCACCACTTTTTCCACATCTGTCCTTTCTCCACGGTAAATTTCCAAGAATCTGCCCCAAAGACTCGAATCACCTCCCCTTCCCCACTTTTTTCGACCCAAAAAGAAAAAAACCCCAACACATGCCCGAGTTGATGCCAAGCACATCATCATTATGCATCACGGTCGTACACATTGAGAGAAACGACAAAAGGAAAACAATAAATTAAAAAGGAAAAGATGAGAGCCAATCTAAGTTAGGATTGGTCGGTCAACAAGAAAGAATATCGGAACCTCAGGTTTGAGAGATAAGGAATAGTGAGAGTAATATATATTTATTTTAATACAGGAAAGGTGAGATTAATATTTCACACAAAAAAGAAAAAGCAAAAAAGAAAAAAAAAAACAGTATAAAAAGCTCATTGGAACGGCCGCTTCCGCACAACCGTTAAGACACGCAACAATTAGAGAGGACGGCTGCCAATTTGAGAGACAAAAAAGAAAGAGAAAAAAAGTAAAAAGTAGAAAAGAAAAAAAAACACTATAAAAAGAAACAATTTGATTGTTTTTTTTTTTCTCGAAATGGAAATATATTAAATAGCTCGAAAGTCTGAGTAGAAAAGACTTGAATTTAAACAAATTGAAGCCAAAAGGGTTGGACGCCTCGTTGATCAAATTCTCCAAATCCCACGAACAGCGGGCCTCATCTTAGGCTTTCAACACTTTTGGCTTATTTCAGATCTGAGGTAAGGAGCCTTCGTCACCGTGCGCTTTCTTCTTTGAGTTCGCCTGATTTGTAAAGCAGAGATTCTTCGCCTTGGCTAAGCTGATGATTTTCTTTGGGCTAGGTTTCTGTTGGCGAAAAATTGTGTTGTTCCTCTCTTTCCAGGTCTGCCAGAGTACTGTGGCTAGGAGATTGAAACTTGTTGAGGTATGGGTGAAATCTTGAAGCCATTCATCTATTCGACGAAGGCCGAAGTGTGAGATTTGGATCTGTAAGGCTGGGTCTTGCCAAACTTCTCGGTGTCGTTGCTGGTTTCGTCCGGCGGTCTGGTTTGCTTTCTCTTCGGAATTCTCGAGACCTTGTTGCCGGCTTGCCCATCGCCGCCGCCCCCTCACCATTCACCGCGCCCGCTGCTGGCTTACCCATCGTCGCGCCTCTACCTAGCTTGCCGGCTCTCTTCGTCGCGCTCAGCACATCCCGCTGCAGCCGCGACAGCGGCTTTGCCGGCTTATTCTAACGCCGCAGCAGCAGTCCCAGGCGGTTTCCGGTGATTCCAGGCGGCATCCTGGTTCCACTTGACGCCACCGCTTGCTGTTTTGTTTCCTCTGCTACGTTTCATTTCCTTTCGCAGGTTGCATAGAGCAGACTAGCATTGATCGAACCCACACCGTTGCCGCCAAGCCGAGTCCGACCAACAAACCTTTACCGTTGCATCTTTTGTTCTAGCGAACCTGTCTGCAATATGCCGTGCCCTTACTGGATCGCCGTCGTTGCTGCTCTGGTCCCGACGTTCCTCCTCATGGGTCGACGTAAAGCTCCCCGCCCTGGTCCCGATTCTCGGAAACAAATACTTCAAACTAGGTAATTTCTCAAACCAATTCGATTTAATTATTCGTTGCCGTGTTTGCAATTATTGATTATCTAATTTGATATTATTCGATAATGATCTTGATTTGTTTAAAATTTTTAGGCATCTCCATGTTAGGAAATTCCCTATTTTGAACAGTGTGTATAGTTGATAATTCGATATGTAGGCACTAAGATCGGGTTATGGATTGCAAAAGCAAATTTTAAAAAATTTGATAATACTTTGAAGTTTCCTTATACGTAAACTTTAATTCAATAAAAAATTACATAAACCAATCATCCGACGTAAATGAATATAAGTTAACAAAGTTTCATAATCTTATATTCTCCCACTCTGTTTTTAGAAATGCATATCTAAATAAAATTAAGGAGCACCTAAAATAGTCACCAATCCAGCTTTTTCAGATTTATTTTTCTTGTTGCTTTTTACTCAAAGGAGTACAATAAAGTAACTCCAAAAAAAAGCATCACGTTGCTCATGACCTAAAGATCAGGCCAGTCAAAGCGTCTTAGGATAGTTGGTTTGCATCTGACGCTATTCAAGATCGAGGTGCAACTCTCTCTCTCTCTCTCTCTCTCTCTCTCTCTTTTGGATTGTCATCTGGTCAAGTGTTACTTGATTGACATTAAGGTTTCTGATATATAATAAGAAGGGGAATAAGTTACACTTGAGTTCCCTTCTTTCTATATATCAGAAATCTTAATTTCAATTAAGGGCCATTTCTTCTTTTCTTTTCCGTTTTTAGGTACACGTGTTTCTTAATTATAGTGACTTGACTCCAGTGGATCCCAGGCCAGCCATCATCGCTTTGCAGATTAATGGTGATTCTGATTTGTAAGAACACATTATCTTGCACTTTATATTTGAATAAACATTTTAAATCTTACCAAGATAGTAAAAAGGTTTTGCTTTCTAGAAAGCACCAAACTAGTCCTAAGAAAACTCAGCTACCATGAGCATTATGTGTCATTTGCGAAACCAAACTATGCATGTACTTACATCTATCAATAATTAAGAAAGTAAGGTAAAATGGAGCTTAGTGGTTGAACCACATAATCACAAATTTCCATCTCCTCCCTCTCCCTTAAAATTAATTAGACATATTACTTTACCAAAAAGTAGAAAAAATAATTATTCATCACATTAGATTTAATATAACTTTTCTAGAGCAATACGCTAACGTCAACATGCCTTCCTTATCTTCGGTTTACTTAGACTTTGACTTGACTCTGTTGGGCCATGGAAATCGGAAAACAGAAACTCAATTTCACAGGTCTCGAACTAACATGAACTTACATGAACTTGCTGGAGTTGCATTTCCCAGGACTCCACTTGTAGAGTTTCATATCTCGGACATTTCATCTGAATCTCGCCCCATTTCACCAGTCGACTTGTGGGGCTTAGGACATTTCTTAATCCTTTAATCATATCTCTGCAATTTCTCTCAATCAATGCCGCGACAGGACAAATGGAAACTGAGCTTGGCTCACCTACCTGACCATCGCTCGTTGGCCCCTAGTAAAGCATGTCAATTCTTTTGTGATTTGCTTTCAGAATTTTAGCAGACGCAGCTGAGATGAAAAGAAAAAGGAGCTCTTCTTCGGAAATTGGATTCACATGCCATGGTTCATCTGGAATTGAGTATGACGTGTTCTTGAGTTTTCGAGGACCAGATACTCGCACTACCTTCACAGATTACCTTTATCATACCTTGCTGGATAAGGGTATCAGTGTTTTCATAGACAAGCAAGGGATCGACATTGGGGAAGAGATCGGTCCCGAGATTTTCCAGGCCATCAATGACTCAAAAATGTGCATTCCCATCTTCTCCACAGGCTACGCCTCTAGTAGCTGGTGCCTACGTGAATTGGAACACATGATGGAGTGTAGGAAAACTAACAAACTAGAGGTTATGCCCATTTTCTATGACGTGGAACCCTCTGACGTGAAGCTTGAAACCAAAGTGTATAGGGATGCCCTAACTTTGCAGGAAAAAAAACATGGTGCTGAGATTGTGCAGCGCTGGATGGAGGCACTTAAGGAAGTTACCGGAATCAAGGGATGGGACACCAAGAGCATAGGGTAATTTTAACTCACTCAACTCCATCTTCCCTTTTATCTCTGTTTCTTTTGCTTGAATGCAGATTATGAATTGAAGAGCACAATTTTTTCTTAGTTCTAGACCAAAAATTGTGATGGATATTGCATGCAATTCTACATTCCATTGTCTCAAGACTCAAGGATTACCATCTTGACATAAACCTTATAACCTATCGAATTAGATTGAATAGAACTAGAGAATCATGTATTTATTCTTTTGTTCGTTGGGTCCAGCATTTGCATAACTTCATGTTAATGTTTGATCTTGCAAGTGTACAAGTTTGCCACCAATCTTATAATTCACTTGATTATGTTGTGTGTCCTAACACAGCCATGGAGAACTTGCACAATTGATTGCTCGGAAAGTGTTGGTTAAGCTTAAGGTGTCTTCTGTTCGAATATCCGATGATTTAGTTGGAATGGACGACTCAGTGAATAGAGTAGTAGCTTTATTGGATGTCAACTATAAGGATATAAGGCTCATTGGAATTTGCGGGATGGGTGGAATAGGCAAGACAACTCTTGCCAAGGTTGTTTACCACAAGCTATCTACTAATTTTGAGAGTCACAGCTTCATTTCAAATATCCGAGAGTCTGATCTATTAACTGTGCAGAGGCAATTAGTCTCTGATATCAGTGGTGACATAGGAGATGAACTTTGTAGCATTGATCATGGGATGAATATGATCCAAAATCGATTTTGCAGAAAGAAAGTTCTCATATTTCTTGATGATGTAGATCATAGAAGCCAACTTATGGCATTAGTTGCAAAGACAGAATGGTTTGGTTTGGGAAGTAGAATAGTTGTCACAACAAGAGACAAAGGTGTTTTAAATGGATTCCAAGATCAATTTGGACGTTGTTTGATTTATGAGCCTAAGGAACTCAACAATCCGGAAGCTCTTGAACTTTTTAGCAAGCATACCTTTAGAAGCAACTCTCCTCCAAATGAATTCTTGAGTCTATCTATGGAAGTTACTAGAAAAGCCGGAGGGCTTCCTCTGGCTATCGAAGTGATTGGCTCGTATTTATATGGAAAAACAAAAGCAGTGTGGCAAGATACATTGAAAAAGATGGATTATTGTCAGCATAGGGACGTGAAGGAAAAGTTAATGTTGAGTTATCAGGCATTAGATCATCCGCAACAACAAATATTTCTTGATATCGCTTGCTTTCTAGCTGAACAAGATAAGAGCTATGCATATTACATGTGGGATGACTGTGGATTTTTTCCAAGTGAGGGGATTGATATTCTGCTTTTAATGTCCTTAGTGAAGATTGGAGAGGAGAATAAACTATGGATGCATGATCAGCTTAAGGACTTAGGTAGGACCATTGTGTATGAAGAAAATTGCAAAGACCCCACAAAGGGTTCTCGAGTGTGGTGGGCTCGGCAAGGTGGTATGAATATTGTCCAGCAAAAAAAGGTAGTATTAGTCTAAGTGCACCCTCGTATTCTTTTTTCATTGCAGAAAACTTCCTTGGTCTGTTTTGCCTTTATTTTGGGCTCTATTTGGAACTCCTCAATTTGAACCGACTCTTTCTCAATTTAGGGAACTGGAACTGTTGCAGTGTACTATAATGAATCTAAGGTGCCTCTCCAAGACTCTGTTTTGACATCAAAAGACTTTATCGAAGTGCCAAATATCAGATTTCTCGAATTGTCTGATTGGACCCTCTCTGGAGATTTTGGGGATCTCTTTTCAGAATTGAGATGGCTTACCTGGTATGATTGTCCAAAAGAAATGCGCGCAACCAACTTTTGCCCAAACAATCTAGTCGTCCTTAACCTATGGGAGAGCAGCTCAATAGATGAACATTGGGGTGGTTGGACTCAACTCAAGGTATGTATGTGTGTGCAAATAATTTGGGATAACATGTTATATTTTCTTCCAGTCACACCAGCTCTTGCGTCGCACGTGGTCGTTGCTCGTCATCCTTGATCTCTTTATTATTATTATTTTATTGAAGTCTATTGGTGTAATTCATAAAACAACTCTTGGTCTTGAAGAAGGCTTATGACACCAATCCCTCATTCTATAGGTCTGAAACTTAACCGTTGTGTTTTCACTAGAATAAAACATCAAATCAATCAATTACTTTTCATTTATGTTGTAGATGTCATTCAAGCGATAATGCCACTTGTATATCCCCGGTGAAGATACTTTGGTCGACGAAAAGATTGGTACCCTTGACCACTTTTATTCGTTGATTCAATATTGTGTTCATAGATATTTTGTTGTGTTAATGGAGAGAATTTAACTTGTGCAGATTTTTCAAGATTGCATTTTTCATTTTTTACCTAATCAAACAATTAACTTACCAAAAAAAGAAAAAAAAATGTTATGATTTGGTTGATGGTCATCAATCTGAACTGCATTTTTATAGTTTTACGTTGATATTATGTTATTGCCGTTTTACCATTTATGCCAATTCTTCTCCAATGGCTTTCTTCAATTCAAATTGATTGTAGTTGCATGACTAGAGGGTATTGTAATTTGGACATTCTATGTTACTAGTAACTACATTTTTGGGTTGCACAATAAATAAGTGTAATGACTGGATTAGATATTCATACATATTTCGTGATTTCTATAATTTGTAGGGTTGTTAGATTGCCTAATGGAATAAATGTCATCGCTTAATATCTATTGACTAACATTACTATTTGAAGAATAATTTATAAACGTTCACCTTGTTTGGAGTTTCCTAATCCCCCCAACTAGTTGTCACGAATCATAGATGTTTAAAGTTGAGTGAAATATAAGTAGTGACCATCTATAATATACAAGGATGCGATGCAAAAGAAAAAGCAAACGATAGAGAGAAATTAGCAAACCAATAAAAATTGGCAAATAAATTCGAATTTGCAAACTGATTTATTTTGAACATCAATACTGTTAAATGAACATTATACTCTTCTGAGCTTATGTGAAAGCTAATACGGCCCTTATTTTAATAAGTGAAATGCACAAAAAGAAAAAGTAAAGTGCAAATATAAATTAGTTTATAGTCAGAAAACATGTGAGATTATTTTCTATAATGAAATTTAGAACATATATTCACATAGGAACAACCGTAGAGTTTACAGCCATAAGTACTCGTGGTAAGGACAAAATCGCTAATTTGATGACAAAGTTGGAAAGGAATGTTATAATTTAAACATAGATCTATGTTCTTTTATTGGTTGTTGGGGACGACACTGGAAGAAATGAAGGGTAACGAAGAGTGGTTTTCGTTTAAGTTAGGAATGCATGTACATAGTATTTATAAAGTTACTTTTATGGAATGGTTGCTTAGTCGATATATTTGCTCATGTTCTGCAAATCTAATATAAATTCAACTCATTGGATATACATAATCATTTGATAGGTGGCTACAAGATTGAAGGTCCTTAATCTATCGTACTGCAGAATGTTGAAAGAAATTCCTAAGCTCTCTGCATTTTTATCCCTAGAAAAATTAATTCTAAAGGGGTGTGTAATGCTTACGAAAGTTCCCGACTCGATCGGAATGCTGAAATACTTAGTTGAGTTGGATGTCTCACTCACAAACATTGTAGAGTTGCCAAATAGCATTGTCAATGTAAAGAGCTTGAAAGTGTTGAAGATTGGCGGCAGGTGCATGCAAAAGTTACCTGATGTCATTGGGATGATGGAAAAACTTGAGGAAATTTATGGAGAGAATTGCTGGATGCTAAAAGTGATTTCTAATGATATTGTGAGACTACCATTCTTGCGGATTTTGAAATTAACAGGAACTTATCATGTGAATTTACCAAATCTTCCACAGAGTTCGGTAAGTATATCTATCTCGACATGTTTGAGAAAAAGATTCGGAAATCTCCAATTTATCGAGTCTAAAAAAATATGAAATTTATGTTTTCCCATAACATTCTAGATTTTATCATTTAGAACAGTAGTATTGAATATATTCTGACTTTTGTTATTCGATGTGGGAGTAATTTAAGAATAGATCGATTTTCTTTTATTTGTTGTTGAGAACAACATTGAAATAAGTGTGACGAAGAGTGGTTTTGGCTTAAGTTAGAAATGCATATATAAAGTATTTACAAAGTTATTTTGGTGGAATGGTTGCTTGGTCAATATATTTACTTTTCTCCTCCAAAACTAACATAAATTAAACTTGTTGGATATACGTAATCATTTGACGGGTGGCTACAGGATCGAAGGTCATCGATCTGTCGCACTGCAGAATGTTGAAAGAAATTCCTGAGCTCTCTACATTTTTATCCTAAGAAAAAATTAATTCTAAAGGGGTGTGTAATGCTTACGAAAGTTCCCGACTCGATCGGAATGCTGAAATACTTAGTTGAGTTGGATGTCTCACTCACAAACATTGTAGAGTTGCCAAATAGCATTGTCAATGTAAAGAGCTTGAAAGTGTTGAAGATTGGCGGCAGTTGCATGCAAAAGTTACCTGATGTCATTGGGATGATGGAAAAACTTGAGGAAATTTATGGAGAGAATTGCTAGATGCTAAAAGTGATTTCTAATGATATTGTGAGACTACCATTCTTGCGGATTTTGAAATTAACAGGAACTTATCATGTGAATTTACCAAATCTTCCACGAGTTCGGTAAGTATATCTATCTCGACATGTTTGAGAAAAGATTCGGAAATCTCCAATTTATCGAGTCTAAAAAAATATGAAATTTATGTTTTCCCATAACATTCTAGATTTTATCATTTAGAACAGTAGTATTGAATATATTCTGACTTTTGTTATTCGATGTGGGAGTAATTTAAGAATAGATCGATTTTCTTTTATTTGTTGTTGAGAACAACATTGAAATAAGTGTGACGAAGAGTGGTTTTGGCTTAAGTTAGAAATGCATATATAGAGTATTTACAAAGTTATTTTGGTGGAATGGTTGCTTGGTCAATATATTTACTTTTCTCCTCCAAAACTAACATAAATTAAACTTGTTGGATATGCATAATCATTTGACGGGTGGCTACAGGATCGAAGGTCATCGATCTGTCGCACTGCAGAATGTTGAAAGAAATTCCTGAGCTCTCTACATTTTTATCCTAAGAAAAAATTAATTCTAAAGGGGTGTGAAATGCTTACGAAAGTTCCCGACTCGATCGGAATGCTAAAATACTTAGTTGAGTTGGATGTCTCATTAACAAGCATTGTGGAGTTGCCAAATAGTATTGTGAATCTAAGGAGTTTGAAAGTACTGAAGATTGGTGGTAGTTGCATGCAAAAGTTTCCTGATGCTATTGGGATGATGGAAAAACTTGAGGAAATTTATGGAGAGGATTGCCGGATGCTAGAAGTGATTCCTAGTGATATTATGAGACTACCATTCTTGCGGATTTTGAAATTAATAGGAACTTGTAATATGAATTTTCCAAAGCTTCCACAGAGTTGGGTAAATATATCTATCCTCAAATGTTTGAGAAAAAGATTCGAGGTTCTCCAATTTATCGAGTCTAAAAAATGTGAAATTATGTTTGCTTATAACATTCTAGATGTTGTCATTTATACGAGTAGTGCTAATTATATTCTTTCTTTTATTATGCGATGTGGGAGTAATTTAAAAATAGATGGATTTTCTATTATTTGTTGTTAGGAACAATTTTGAAATAAGTGTGACAGAGTGGTTTTGGCTTATGTAGGGATTGCATATATAGAGTATTTATAAGGTTATTTGATTGGAATGGTTGCTTCGTCGATATATTTACTTATCTTTTTTTTTATTTTCAAAACTAACATAAATTAAACTTGTTGGATATACATAATCATTTGACAGGTGGCTACAGGATCAAAGGTCATCGATCTGTCGCACTGCAGAAAGTTGAAAGAAATTCCTGAACTCTCTGCATTTTTGTCCTTAGAAAAATTAATTCTAAAGGGGTGTGCAATGCTTACGAAAGTTCCCGACTCGATCGGAATGCTGAGGTATTTAGTTGAGTTGGATGTCTCATTCACAAGCATTGTGGAGTTGCCAAATAGCATTATCTATCTAAAGAGTTTGAAAGTGTTGAAGATTGGCGGCCGCATGCAAAAGTTACCCGATGTAATTGGGATGATGGAAAAACTTGAGGAAATTTATGGAGAGGATTGCCGGATGCTAGAAGTGATTCCTAGTGAAATTATGAGACTGCCATTCTTGCGGATTTTGAAATTAATAGGAACTCGTCATGTGAATGTACCAAATCTTCCGCAGAGTTCGGTAAGTACAACTATCTCGACATGTTTGAGAAAAAGATTAGGAAATCTCCAATTTATCGAGTCTAAAAAAATCTGAAATTTATGTTTTCCCATAACATTCTAGATTTTATCATTTAGAACAGTAGTATTGAATATATTCTGACTTTTATTATTCAATGTGGGAGTAATTTAAGAGTAGATGGATTTCCTTTTATTCGTTGTTGGGGACAACTTTCAAATGTATTTATACGGTTATTTTAGTGGAATACTTGTTTGGTCGATATATTTACTTATCTTTTGCAAAACTTGCTTAAATTAAACTTGTTGGATATATATAATCATTTGACAGGTGGCTACAAGATTGGTGGTCATTGATTTGTCATATTGCAGAATGTTGAAAGAATTTCCTGAGCTCTCTGCATTTTTATCCGTAGAAAAATTAATTCTAAAGGGGTGTAAAATGCTTACGAAACTTTCTGACTCAATCGAAATGCTGAAGTACTTAGTTGAGTTGGATGTTTCATTGACAAGCATTGTGGAGTTGCCAAATAGCATTGTCAACCTAAAGAGTTTGAAAGTGTTGAGGATTGGCGGCAGTTGCATGCAAAAGTTACCTGATGCCATTGGGATGATGGAAAAACTTGAGGAAATTTATGGAGAGAATTGCCGGATGTTAGAAGTGATTCCTAGTGATATTATGAGACTACCATTCTTGCGGATTTTGAAATTAACAGGAACTTGTGATATGAATTTTTCAAAGCTTCCACAGAGTTGGGTAAGTTTATCTATTCTCAAATGTTTGAGAAAAAGATTCGAGATCTCTAATTTATCGAGTCTAAAAAATGTGAAATTATGTTTGCTTATAACATTCTAGATGTTGTCATTTATACGAGTAGTGTTAATTATATTCTTTCATTTATTATTCGATGTGGGAGTAACTTAAGGATAGATGAATTTTCTTTTATTTGTTCATTTATTATTCGATGTGGGAGTAACTTAAGGATAGATGAATTTTCTTTTATTTGTTGTTGGGGACAACTTTGAAATAAGTGTGACGAAGAGTGGTTTTGGCTTAAGTTAGCAATGCATATATCTAGTATTTATAAAGTTACTTTGGCAAAATACTTGCTTGGTCGATATATTTACTTATCTCCTGCAAAACTAACATAAACTAAACTTGTTGGATATACATAATCATTTGACAGGTGGCTACAGGATCGAAGGTCATCGATCTGTTGCACTGCAGAATGTTGAAAGAAATTCCTGAGCTCTTTGCATTTTTATCCTTAAAAAAATTAATTCTAAAGGGGTGTGCAATGCCTACGAAAGTTTACGCCTCAATTGGAATGCTGAACTATTTAGTTGAGTTGGATGTCTCATTCACAAGCCTTGTAGAGTTGCCACATAGCATTCTCAATCTAAAGAGTTTGAAAGTGTTGAGGATTTATGGCAGTTGCATGCAAAAGTTACCTGATTCCATTGGGATGATGAAAAAACTTGAGGAAATTTATGGAGAGGATTGCCAGATGGTAGAAGTGATTCCTAATGATATTGTGGGATTACCATTCTTGCGGATTTTGAAATTAACAGGAATTCGTCAATGGAATTTACGAAGTCTTCCAAAGAGTTCGGTAAGTATATCTATCTCGATATGTTTGAGAAAAAGATTCGGAGATCTACAATTTATCGAGTCTAGAAATTTGAAATTATGTTTTCCCATAACATTCTAGATGTTATCATTTAGAACGGTAGTGTTGAATATATTCCGACTTTTGTTATTCAATGTGGGAGTAATTTAAGAATAGATTGATTTTCTTTTATTTGTTGTTGAGGACAACATTGAAATAAGTGTGATGAAAAGCGGTTTTGGCTTAAGTTAGAAATGCATATATAGAGTATTTATAAAGTTATTTTGATGGAATGGTTGCTTGGTCGATATATTTACTTTTCTCCTCCAAAACTAACATAAATCAAACTTGTTGGATATACATAATCATTTGACAGGTGACTACAGGATCGAAGGTCATCGATCTGTCGCACTGCAGAATGTTGAAAGAAATTCCTGAGCTCTCTGCATTTTTATCTTTAGAAAAATTAATTTTAAAGGGGTGTGCAATGCTTACGAAAGTTCCTGACTCGATTGGAATGCTGAAATACTTAGTTGAGTTGGATGTCTCATTCACAAGCATTGTAGAGTTGCCAAATAGCATTGTCAATGTAAAGAGCTTGAAAGTGTTGAAGATTGGCGGCAGTTGCATGCAAAAGTTACCTGATGTCATTGGGATGATGAAAAAACTTGAGGAAATTTATGGAGAGGATTGCCGGATGCTTAAAGTGATTTCTAATGATATTGTGAGACTACCATTCTTGCGGATTTTGAAATTAACAGGAACTCGTCATGTGAATGTACCAAATCTTCCACAGAGTTCGGTAAGTATATCTATCTCGACATGTTTGAGAAAAAGATTCGGAAATCTCCAATTTATCGAGTCTAAAAAATCTGAAATTTATGTTTTCCCATAAAATTCTAGATTTTATCATTTAGAACAGTAGTATTAAATATATTCTGACTTTTGTTATTTGATGAGGGAGTAATTTAAGAATAGATCGATTTCCTTTTATTTGTTGTTGAGCACAACATTGAAATAAGTGTGACGAAGAGTAGTTTTGGCTTAAGTTAGAAATGCATATATAGAGTATTTATAAAATTATTTTGGTGGAATTGTTGCTAGGTCAATATATTTACTTTTCTCCTCCAAAACTAACATAAATTAAACCTGTTGGATATACATAATCATTTGACAGGTGGCTGCAGGATTGAAGGTCATCGATCTGTCGTACTGCAGAATGTTGAAAGAAATTCCTGAGCTCTCTGCATTTTTATCCTTAGAAAAATTAATTCTAAATGGGTGTGAAATGCTTACGAAACTTTCCGACTCGATCGGAATGCTGAGGTATTTAGTTGAGTTGGATGTCTCATTCACAAGCATTGTGGAGTTGTCAAATAGCATTGTCCATCTAAAGAGTTTGAAAGTGTTGAAGATTGGCGGCAGCTGCATGCAAAAGTTACCTGATGTAATTGGGATGATGGAAAAACTTGAGGAAATTTATGGAGAGGATTGCCGGATGCTAGACGTGATTCCTAGTGAAATTATGAGACTGCCATTCTTGCGGATTTTGAAATTAACAGGAACTTGTGTGAAGAATGTACCAAAACTTCCACAGAGTTCGGTAAGTCTATATCTATCATCACATGTTTTAGAAAAAGATTCAGAGATCTTCAATTTAGTTAGTCTAAAAAATTTGGAGTTATGTTTTCCGATAACATTCTAGATGTTATCATTTGTAAGAGTAGTGTTGATTATATTTTGTTTTTTATTATTCGATGTGGGAGTAATTTGAGAATATATCGATTTTCTTTTATTTGTTGTTGGGGATAACTTTGAAATAAGTGTGATGAAGAGTTGTTTTGGCTTAAGTTAAGAATGCATATATAGAGTATTTATAAGGTTATTTTTGTGGAATGGTTGCTTGGTCGATATATTTACTTATTTCCTGCAAAACTAACATAAATTAAACTTGTTGGATATACATAATCATTTGACAGGTGGCTACAAGATTGAAGGTCCCGGATCCGTCAGATCTTTGCAGAATGTTGAAAGAAATTCCCGAGCTCTCTCGCATTTTTATCCTTAGAAAAATTAATTCTAAAGGGGTGTGAAATGCTTACGAAACTTTCCGACTCGATTGGAATGCTGAAATACTTAACTGAGTTGGATGTCTCTTGCACAAGTATTGTAGAATTGCCAAATAGCATTGTGAATCTAAAGAGCTTGGTAGTGTTGAAGATTGGCGGCAGTTGCATGCAAAAGTTACCTGATGCCAGTGGGATGATGGAGAAACTTGAGTAAATTTATGGAGAGGGTTGCAAGAAGCTAGAAGTGATTCCTAGTGATATTGTGAGACTAACATTCTTGCAGATTTTGGAATCAACAGAGACTCGTGTGGAGAATGTACCAATGCTTCTAGAGAATTCAGTAAGTCTATGTCTATCCTCACATGTTTCAGAAAATGATTCGGATATCTCTAATTTAGTGAGTCTAAAAAAACTGAAATTATGTTTTCCCATAAAATTGTAGATGTTATTGTTTATGAGAGAAGTGTTGGTCATAATCTGTGTTTTATTTTTCAATGCGGCGGTAATTTAAGAATAGATTCATTTTTTTTTTTTTTTTGTTGGGAACAATATTGGAAGAAATGAAAGAAGTGTGACGAAGAGCGGTTTTGGCTTAAGTTAGTAATGCATGTACAGAGTATTTATAAAGTCACTTTTATGAAGTACTTGCTCAGTGAATATATTTGGTCATGTTTTGCAAAACTAATATAAATTAAACTTGTTGGATATACAGAATTATTTGGCAGGTGGCTACAAGATTGAAGGTCCTTAATCTGTCGTACTGCGGAAGGTTGAAAGAAACTCTTGAGCTTTTTGCATTTTTATCTTTAGAAAATTAATTCTAAAGGGGTGTGAAATGCTTATGAAACTTTCCGACTTGATTGGAATGCTGAAATATTTAGTTGAGTTGGATGTCTCATGCACAAGCATCGTAGAGTTGCCAAATAGCATTGTTAAACCACTGGGGGTTCGCCCCAGTGGCCACCCTTCCAACATGGAAGGGGGAGGTGAGGGGTTCAAATCCCCACCTTTTCAGGGGGGATGGGGGTAGGGACGCGTAAGTTTCGAGAGTGGGTTGCGACTCCCATGCCCTACAAGAGGCAGGGCACAAGTCTGCGAGTGAGTGTAGAGTAGGAATAGAGTAGGACTGACAAAAAAAAAATAGCATTGTTAATCTAAAGAGCTTGGAAGTGTTGAAGATTGACCACAGTTGCATGCATAAGTTACCTGATGCCATTGAGATGATGGAGAAACTTGAGATGATTTATGGAGAGGGTTGCCGGCTGCTAGAAATGATTCTTAGTGATATTGTGAGACTACCATTCTTGCGAATTTTGAAATCAATAGAAACTCGTGTGGAGAATGTACCAATGCTTCCACATAGTTTGGTAAGCATATGTTTCTCCTCAACAGTCTTGGAAAAAGATTTGGAGATGTCCAACTTAGTGAATTTAATAAATTTGGAATTATGTTTTCCCCTTACATACACTGTCCATCCCACCATTCCTAAAAGTGGTCTAAACATTTCCGGCCCATATTGTAAGTTAGAACTTTCAATTATCACTAGCAAAAGCTCATATTTGGGTTGCTTTCGCTGTCTAAAAGAACTTGAACTTGAGAACTGTGACAACCTGCATTGTGTTGGACAGCTATCCTCTGATTTGAGGATATTAACAGTTACTAATTTCAGATTTCTTGAAGTTCTAGACCTTTCCAGCTTATCTAACTTCAAGAATCTTAAGGACCTCAAAGTACATGACTGTTCGAGATTGGTTGAAATTCGAGGTCTTGACAGATTTGAATCATTGAAAAGTCTTTAATCAAACACTGTAGTCCCTTGCTACGCTTACCTAATCTATCCACTTGGAAGGAGCTGACGGAGTGGGATGTTGATGCTCTTGCAACAAATTTGGTGAGAGGGAAACAAGTAGCTCGAAGTGGTGATCTCCCACTCTAGTGCTTGAAAAAAGCTTGTAGGATTAGCAAATCCTTATTATGTTGGTTTGTGTTTTATTTGATCTGTGATGCTAATAGGGTATTTCTTTTTTTTTTTTTTTTGGTCGTGGAGTATTTCATGTGCCCAGGCCTCTACTTCTGATGAACAAATGATACATATGCTGTTAGGCCTCTTAGAACTTTGTTGGAACTTTTTGGGCCTATGATATTATTGGATTTTGACCACGCAATGCAAATCCCAGAACATTGCATCCTATGTAGAATAGCCCCATTCTTGGCCATTATGGAAGTCCAAACTACTTAAATTTTGTTATGAAATACATGAATGAATATTCATTATATTCATCCTATTTAATGTACTTATTATGGTACATTTATATCATACATTTTAAGTACATTTCCCTATACAATGAATGTTCATCTTACTATCGAATATATGTATTATTCAATACATTGATATTAATGATAAGTGCATATTTGTTTTCTTATAAATATGAGCTTAGTTTTTGTCATATAAGGTGATATAGTGAAGATAAAATTTTCTTTTCCAACTTTCTTTACGATCTTTGGTGTCTGGCTTTCTCTACTCAATTTCTCTATTCTCTCTATTATATATTTGCAATGCAACTAACTGAGTAAGTAATTTTTGTAAGGTAAATGTTCTCTTTGTTTTCATTAATCAACCTATATTTCATTTTTTCTTGTCAATTCTTCATTTTTATTTCCCGAAGCCAATTTCAAATCTGAGTGTCCTTCTGCTCTTGAAGTTGCTGTGGATATTTATAAATCTTTCTAATTAATTTAATGATTTGTTTTTGTAAGAATTATGACAAATATTGAAAAACTCAAATTTCATATTATGGAAGTGAGTGAAAATAATTATCTATCCTGATGCATTGATATAGAAATGCATCTCTAAGGGCAATGTCTCGCTAATGCAATTATAGAAAACAGAATCTCAAATGTAAAAGATAAAGCAAATACATTGATTTTTATTCGTCGTCATTTGCATTTGCATGAGAGCCTGTAGACTCAATATTTATACGTTCGAGACCCTCAAACCTTGTGGAGGAGATTAAAGGATATGAATGATCATATTAAGACTGTTATCCTCTCTCAAGCACAATATAATTGGCGACATCTCAGACTATAAGATTTTAAATTAGTGTCCGACTATAACTCTGTTTTATTTGATATTGTTTCCCGACTTGAGTTATGCGGTATCAAGCTCACTGATGCAAAACTGTTAGAGAAAACTTTTTTCACCTTTCATGTTTTGAATATTGTATTGCAATAGCAATATTAGCAATGTTAGTTTGTCACATACTCTGAATTAATTTTTGTGCTCCTCACTGTTGAGCAAACTAATGAATTTTTGCTAAAAAATTATGATCTTAGACTTGCTGGCTCAAAAACATTGCTTGAAGCACGTGCTAACTCTAAGGAAAATACTGGCCATTTTAAGGGCTATAAACGCAAGCAAGAACATAATCCTAAAAATGATGGTAAGAAATTTAACTACCATAGGAAATTTAACTTTGGCTTGAATCATGGCAAAAAAAAAAAAAAAAAAAAAAAGCCAAAGAATGTGACAAATGAAAGTATACCATCGCTGTGGCATGACTAAGCACTTGTCACGTACTTATCATACGTTAAAGCACTTTGTTGATCTATACTAGGCATCTATAAAAAATTCGGGCAAGTGGTGAATTTCATGCCATTGAAATCAATTATATTGTCATAACCACTGTTGAGGCCAACAATATCTCTGTTGGTGGGACTCCTCTTGCTCTTCAAGTAGCAAATGCATCATTGGATGTCTCTGATTTCTTTGAGGACCTCTGATTACTTTGATGAGGCATCTGACTGGTGGATGATAACTTGGATTTCGAATTTTATGATTCTAATAATTTCGTTTCTAGTTGTTTTCCCTTTTATTGTTTTCTAATATGATTTATTATTTTGAACTTTTATTTGACTCTATAACTAACATACAAATTTCATGATACTTGACACCTGAGATTGTCAACATAAATGCAAATGAAAAATGCTGAGAAAAATAAAGATGTTTGTTTGCTTGATAGTGCAACAACACATACCATATTTCATAATAGACACTTTTTCTCGAGTATGACATTACGTAAGACAAATATCCATACAATATCAAGTCGCGTTTCTATTATTGATGGTTTTGGGAATGCCACAATTGTTTTGCCAAATGGCACTATTCTATGTATTGAGGATGCGTTTCTAAGCAGTAGATCGAAAAAGAATTTGCTTAGCTTAAAAAATGTACGCTGTAATGGGTACCATATTGAGAGTATTATAAGCAAGATAAGGAATATATGGTGCGTTTGGTCCAGCATTTGAAAAGCTCATTGGGAAAATGCAAAACAGTTTAGCCTAAAGGGCTTTGGAGGAAATGCAAAGACTGTTTGGTAAATTCTGCTTTATAATGCAACTTTGAGATAAATGTTGTTTGGTAGAAAACATATTTGCGAAGCCCCTTTGATGATTAATCTAAATATTTTAATTTTTATTTGTTTAAAATTAAAAAAAATAATGTTTGCGACTTTTTTAATTTATATTTGACAACAATGTTAAAGATGTTCTATAAACAATTTTACTAAAATTGAAATTCATTTTTTTTGCTAAAAAACATCAAATGGAAAAAATTTACGTGCTCTCTTTTTCAATTACAAGAAAAATACTTCATTACAATAAAAACATAATAACATATGCTTTGAGGAAAGAAGCTTATTATCCTTGAAAATTACAAATATCCTTAATTACTTTTAAATTCATAGCTATTTAATCACGTAAACGTGCCATATCAGATTTATATTATCATTTGAAGTATTACCCTCCCCATTTACATCATTAGGACCCGTTGTATATAAATTGGGATTCAAATCCACTCTAGCAAAATGTGTATCATTCATGGCATTTCTTTGTATATAATTGTGCAAAGTCAGCGTTGCTATCACAATTTTCATTTGCTTTGTATATGGATAACTTGGCATACTCTTTAAAATTTTCCACTTCTTCTTCAATACGCCAAAAGCTCACTCAATTTCTAATTGTAGTGAGGAGTAAGCACGGTTGAACATTTCTTTATAACCCGTTGATTGATGACCTTGTTGAAACTTAGGTAAATGATATCTCACTTCTTTATATGGCCCCAAATAACCCGTGGGATTTGAATATCCAGCATCAACCAAATAATATTTACTTACACAAAAAAGTTGTAAATTTAATCGACATATAACACATACATATATTAATGTGTAAAAACCATTAATTAACGAACCTTTTGGAGGATAAGGAAATTGTAAATCATGTCTCCTAATAGCTTCATAAAAGATACGGGTATCATGAGCTGTTTCCTCCCAATCGGCCCATACATAAGTAAATTCCATGTTAAAATTACACACGGCCATCACATTTTGTGTCGGTGTTCCTTTTCGACCAATAAAACGAAGCTGCTCACTCGTAGGCACCACCGCTGGAATATGAGTATCATCTATAGCTCCAATGCAATTCTAAAACAAGAATAACAATATTATTTAATTTATATTTAATTCATATTTTCTATTGTATAATTGTAATTACCTTAAAATGTGGAAAAAATCTTGTATTATTCCTGATTTTCTTTGGAACTTCCTTGAATTGTCGATTGGATGGTTGGATCAAATTTGCTCCTATTTCACATACTTTATTCAAAACTAAGCTAAATAGCCTGCATATGGTTTCCCCAGAATGCTGAAAGCGCTCCTGTGCTAACCTATTACTTATATTATGTTCTAAAATATGAAGAAACAATCCTAGCATTTCTGCAACATCAATATTCTTAGATCCTTGCAAACCATATCGTGTCACTAAATCATTCATTAAATTCTTAAACACAATTCTATCGAGACGTGGACCCCTAGAGTGCCATAACTTGGCAGAAAGTAAAACTTAAGTACTATAACTTACGAAAGGTACACTTAAGTACCAAAATCGGAGCAAAATAGATCACTTGAGTGCCAATCCGACTAAATTGCATGCGTGCCATTTTTCCGGCGAAGCGAGTGCAAAATGGTGTCACGCTGACGTGACCAAATAATGCAAAAATGGCGTCGTTTTGGGCTGACGTGGTAAAAAATAATATAAAAATAATTAAATTAAATTAAAAATTAAATTTAGTAAAAATATGAAAAATAATAATTTTAAAATTAAAAAAATTAAAAAATTAAAAAAAGGGGGGAGCCCTCAAATACCGCCGTGTCTTTTCTTTTCTTTTTCTAAATTTTTTTAGTTTTAAAATTATTATTTTTTAATATTTTAACTAAATTTAATTTTAAAATTATTATTTTTTCATATTTTAACTAAATTTATCTTTAAATTTAATTTAATTCATTTTATATTATTTTTTACCATGTCGGTCCAAAACGACGCCGTTTTTGCATTATTTGGCCACGCGTCGGCGTGCAAAATGGCGTCTTTTTGCATTTGCTTCGCCGGAAAAATGCCATGTCAGCGTTTTGGCTAGAGTGGCACTTAAGTGATCCGTTTTTCGTCGAATGTGACACTTAAGTGTACTTTTCATAAGTTATGGTACTTAAGTGTCCCTTTGTGCCAAGTTATCGCACTTGAAAGGTTCTTTTGCCCAATTCTATCCATTCTAAACATTCGATAAAATCTTCCAGGATTAGCATCCATGTCCATCAACTCTCTTAACCATGTATTTCCTATATATGATGAGGTCATGCACGGTATTTTTTGATCATATATTGCCTGATAAACACCGCAAGTATGTGCAGCTGCACAAAGTTGCTAAAATTCTTCTTCCTCTTTTTCATGGTTTTCCCTTTCAAGAGAATCATCTATAACTGATTAAAGTAACAAAATCTAATTAGAATAAGAAAAATAACAAATTATTTAGATCATTCATCAACAAAAAAAGAACACCAATTAGAAACAAGTATGATAATATAGAATAAATATGTTTCGCCAACTAATACAAACAAGTAGTGCAAATATTGTGGCACCCCTGAACACCTGAGGTTGCCACAGCCTGCCAACCTCTGTCTCAATAAGATATCCGTTACTTAACTCTTATATAAAGGGTTTTAAAGAAGGACCGAGGTCCTTAGGCATTTTTTTTTTTTTTTTAAAAACGGTCCTAGCGCAAATTATTAGCGGAAGCATAATTGAGTCTCACCATCTCTCCCTCCAATAACCATAATGCAATGTACACCAACTACGCACCATAAGAAAAGATAAGGCCGAACCATTTTTATTTACATATATATTCATGATGGGTTTCTCAGGTCAGAACAACAAAAAAGAAAAGCCAAGACTTTTAACTACACTTGGCCACAACCCAAAAGGTATCTCGACCCCTATATCAATCGCGTGTCATCCCCCATCTATAAGTGTCGGCTACTCTAAAAAAAAAGTTAGCTCTCTACCCCTCACGTGGCCATCACACCCATCCTGGCGCGTCGGGCGGTGGTGGCGACAACATCCCCCGAATCACTCCATCTCGGCGGACGTGGACTGACAAAAACTCCTGAATGACCGGGCCCCCAGCCAGGCCCACATCGTACATGACCAGCACGCGAACTCGCACAAACGTCAGACCAGGGATGGTAATGCAATCAATCTCCGAACATTCTACCTCCACGTCAGATGGGAGGCCATAGAAGGTACCCCGCGTGACTGGAGAGAGCGGCATCTTCCTAATCTGAAATGTTGGTCCCCGAAGGGGTGAGTACAGCCACTCAGCAGGTAAAAGATCTAATAAACTACTCAATGCATCACACAATACAATCTCAACATCATAGCATAGTACATGTCATCCATGCATCCAAGCATAACTTACCTTGCAGCCATGCATATATTATCATACCATATGTGCATACAACCATGCACTTATCATCAAGCATCCACGCACATACCATGCCTCATGTACGCATACCATCATGCCATAGGTGCACATATAACCATGCACTCATACACATCATATCATACAGCCATGCATACATGTCACCATACCATGCATGATTCAATTTCCACTTTTTATCTTTCAATTTGATCACCACATCTTTCTTTTATGGGATCAGTAATGGCATTCCACATTTTATCACTCGCACCCTAACTTGGCATCGCGAGAAAACCTCCGGCACACACCACCGGGCATCCGGCACCCCCACATTCCGGGCATCTCGCATCCCAACTTGCATCACGAGGCATTCCCTAGGCACAAACGTCCGAGGCTTCCGGCACCCAACCATTTCGGGCATCTCGAAACTCTCGAGGACATCCGGGCATGTATCACAATACAACCGGGCATCCGGCACCCCCCATCCCGAGCATCCTGACACTCCCAGGGTATTATCGGCCCACCTCCAACAGTCTCCTCATTCATCATAATTCATATTCACCAATTTATGTCTCACAATCAACATGGCACATGATGTAATAGCAACAAAGTCAAATTCAGCATTTGATTCTATATGCAATGCCAAATATCATCACGTGCTCAGCAAGATTCAATCACCTCAATCAATATAATTCATGGGGCTCATCCAAAACAGAATAATCATAAATTACAGCATTTGAAATTCGTACAATCCAGCTTGCACAGTTTTAGAAAATATTTCCATTAAATACCCAAATGACCTTTAAAAATTATGAAATTCGAACATGTGATAATCAAGACATAATGGCAGATATTTCATAAAGGACACTGCACCAAAAGACCCTCATATCATGCGGTATAGACCGAACATCACAGCACCATTATCATAACCACTTAACTTGCACAGTTTTCGAAACAATTTCAGTTAAATAGGCAAATGAACTTCAAAAATTATGAAACTTGAATATGTTTCAGGGAAGACATAAAGAAAAATACTTCATGAAGAACACTTTGCCAAAAGATCTTCATAAAAAATGATATGACCCATGCATTGAAACTGATTAAGTCCGAACGCGTCAGATTACAGGGCTTTAGAAATATTTCCGATTAAATACCCTAATAACCTTCAAAATTCATGAAATTTGACTATGTTGTAGTAAAGGTCCTAAGGTATGTCTTTCATGAAGAAACCAAAGTCAAATTCGTTCTAGATGATTTAATATAGACGGTTAAAGATTCTGTTTCAATACCGAAGTTTCCAGATCTGACTACTTCCGAAAAACCACAATTTCACCTGTCTATTCTTGTTAGTTTTCTCTAAATTTTTGATATGTTAAAAATCAGGATGTCCTTTACATCGTTTGTCAAGAAATTGAAGTGAAATTTCAGAAAAAAGATAACCTTACAGTCCATGCATTCATCAAAGGTAGTTACCAAAATCTCCAGATTCAGTCTCTCCGAAAAATACAGATTTCACCCACTTATACTTGTTCGTTTTATCCCAAATTTGTGTATTTTTTATTTCAAGAAGTCCTTAACAACTTTCATTTAGAAGTCACGGCCAAAATCCAAGTCAAACAACACATGCAAACCAAAAGAACATCCAAGGTCGAACTGTTTTCTCAAGAACAAGTTTACTAGTCTCAAACATTTCTCTTAGAACTTCAACTTTTAACACCCTAACTATCCAAATTCTATCACCATTCAAGCACACATACTAGACACAACATGCAAGAGAAGATTAAGGATCCCAACTTGCCTCTATACCGAGCAAACAGCAAGCACACGGACGGCGACGAGCGACGGACGCACGGCGGACGGTCGACGGACAGCTCTCCTCCTTTCCTCTCTTCTTCCGCACGCTCACTCTCCCTTTCTCTGTCGATTTCTCTCTTTCTCTCGGTAGCTCTCTCTCTCACTCTCTCTCTCCGACGACGCTTCCCCTTCATCATCAACCGGTTCCCTCAATTTTCCTCTCCTCAATGATGAACAATCATTGCTTTTGCATGAAGAACACTTGGACAAAGGGAATTAACACTTGGCAAAATCTTCATGCAAAGGAGTGGGCCTCTCATGGGCCGGTTTCTCCTTGGTCGACAGCCCAATGGGGCTCCATTCGGCCGGGCTTGAGGCCAGTCATGGGCCGGCGGCTCCTCCTCCTCCTTTGGGCTTCGCGGCTAGGCCCAAATGGCTGAAGGGTGGGGCTTCTTGTGGGCTGGTCTTGAGCTAATACTTTGGCCCACATCTCATCCTAATAATCCTCCTTAAACCTTAATTTTATAAACACCTAATTGAAATTTATAAATCACAAAAATTTGTGACCTATCTTAATAAATTCCAATGCATAATCCCTCATAGCCAAAAATAGAATTTTTGTTTTTTATTACATAATTATTCACCATAAGCTTGGCCAAAGTCTTAATGCAAGACATGAATTAGAATACCCCTAAAGATTAGCAAGGAATTCTAGGATGCCACAATCCTCCCCTCCTTAGAGAATTTCGTCCTCAAAATTAGATAGTTACTCATGCCTTTTAAAACAAGAAAGGGTACTTTTCCTTCATCTGATCTTCACTTTCCCATGTGGCTTCTTCCATATCATGATGTTGCCATAATACCTTAACCAAAGGAATCTTCTTAGTCCTAAGAATTTGTTCCTTTCGATCCAATATTTGCACAGGCTCTTCGATATACCTCACTTTCTCATCCACTTTGATGGCTTCATGATCAAGTATGTGACAAGGATCCAGCTAGTACTTTCTCAGCATCGACACATGAAACACATCATGTAAATTTCCCAATTTTGGAGGCAGCGCCAAACGATAGGCTACATCTCCTATTCTTTCAAGTATCTCAAAAGGTCCAACAAATCTAGGGCTTAACTTACCCTTAATTCCAAATCGAGATATTCCTTTCATTGGAGATACCTTAAGGAATACATGATCTCCCACATTAAATTCCAAAGGCCTTCTTCGCCTATCTGCGTAGTCTTTCTGTCTACTCTGAGCTGTTTTAAGTCTTTTCCTGATAATCTCGACAGCTTCAGTGGTAACTTGTACCAGTTCAGGTCCTGTCAATTTCTTTTCACATACTTCATTCCAACAGACAGGAGTCCTACATCTCCTTCCATATAATACTTCATAGGGAGCCATGTCTATACTTTTATGAAAACTATTATTATAAGCAAACTCCACCAAATGCAATCTTTCATCCCAATTTCCTTTAAAATCAATCACACAAGCCCTCAACATATCCTCTAATGTCTGGATTACTCTTTCTGTTTGTCCATCTGTCTGAGGGTGAAAAGCAATACTATATTGGAGTTTAGTTCCTAAGGCAATTTGAAGACTCCGCCAAAAGTTCGAAGTAAATCTTGAATCCCGATCTGAGGTAATAGTTATTGGAACACCATGTAAGCGTACTATTTGACTTACATATATATCCGCATATTTGTCCATTGAGTAATCTATGCGAACTGCTAGGAAATGAGCAGACTTAGTTAGACGGTCCACTATTACCCAGATAGAGTCATGACCACTTGATGTCCTTGGCAATCCTTGCAAAAAGTCCATTGTTATATGTTCCCATTTCCATTTTGGTATGTCTAACAGTCTCAAGAATCCTGCGGGTTTGCGATGTTCCGTTTTTACTTTTTGGCACGTCAAACATTGAGAAATGTGCTTAGCCGTATCTGCTTTCATACCATTCCACCAAAATTGCTGACGCAAATTCCTGTACATCTTTGTACTACTTGGATGAACACTGTAATTACTCCTATGTGCCTCCGACAAAATTTCCTTCTTTACTTCTTCATTGTCGGGAACACAAAGTCGTCCTTGGCATCTTACTACTCCGTCTTCAGAGACTTGAAATTCCAGTCTTTTTCCTAAAGACACTGCATCTTTCACTTTCAAAATTTCCGAGTCAAACTCTTGTAAGGTCTTAACTTTTTGAATAATTTCAGGTTCAATTCTTAATGCACTAAGCATATTTGTAAGATAATCCATTTTCAATTTAAACTCTGAGTCCGCTATGGACTTTAACAAGCTCTATTCCGCCATTCTTAAACTAGCCATCTCCATAGCTGACTTACGACTAAGAGCATCTGCTACTTTATTTGCTTTCCTCGGATGGTATCGTATCTCACAATCATAATCCTTTAACAACTCCATCCACCTCCTTTGTCTCATGTTCAATTCCTTTTGTGAGAACAGATACTTCAAGCTCTTATGATCAGTATAAATCTCAAACTTTTCCCCATATAAATCATGTCTCCATATCTTCAAAGCGAACACTATAGCTGCTAATTCTAAATCATGCGTGGGGTAGTTTAGTTCATGGGGTTTCAATTGTCTAGATGCATAGGCTATGACCTTGCCATGTTGCATCTAAACACATCCCAGTCCTTTGTGAGATGCATCACTATATACCGTAAAACCATCCGATCCCGTCGGCATATGTGGCACCCTGAACTACCTAGGGTCGCCACAGGCACCTAAGGCTACCCTTAATTACATCCCTTAGAAGAAACGTCGTAAATCATAGACATTTTTTTTTTTTTGAAAACGGTCCCAGCGCGACTCATTTAGCGGAAGCAAAATATAACATCGCCATCTCTCCCTCCATCAACCATGATACAATTGCACACCACTAAACATCATATTAAAAGACAAAGCCATGACACTTTATTTACATATTTTCCAAGATGGGCTTCCTTGGGTCGGTACATCAAAAGGAAGGCCAGGACATGTAGCCACACTCGGCCATAAACCCAAAAAGAAACACTCGACCCACTACGACTAACGTGCAAGATCCCCTATCACTAGTGTCGGCTAATCATCCCAAAAAGTTTCAGCTCCTACTTCTCATGCACAGGCCCTCACACCCATCCCAGTGCATCAGGTGGTGGCGGCGGCAACATCCCACGCATCACTCCGTCTCGACGAACATGGACGGATATGAACTCCTGAATGACAGGGCCCCCAGCTAGGCCCACGTCGTACATCACTAAGGCGCGCACTCGAATAAAAGTCAATCCAGGAATGGTGGGACAGTCAATCTCCACACACTCGACCTCTATATATGAAGGAAGGCCGTAAAAGACGCCCCGCGTGACAACGGGGAGCGGCATCCTGCTAATATGAAATGTTGATCCCCAAAGGGGTGAGTACAACCACTCAGCAGGTAAAAGATCAATAAGCCACTCAATACATCATGCCATGCAATCATCACAATCGTAGCATCACATGTCATACAAGCATCCATGCACAACATACCATGGCATCATGCACATGTCATCATACCTCATGTACCATCATCATCATATAGACATCAACATCATATCATACACTTACCATCATCATGTCACATATGGCATCATCCTTACCATGCATCCATGCATATAACATCATCATCGTATCACACGTACCATCATCATTGCCATGGATCCATGCATGTAACATCATCATCATCTCACATGTACCATCATCATTACCATGCATCCATGCGTGATGATCATCTCACATGTACCATCATCATTACCATGCATCCATGCATGTAACATCATCATCATCATATCACATGTACCATCATCATGTCATGCATCCATGCATATAGCATCATCATCATATCATGCATACATCATTATTATCATGTCATGCATATCTCATCATGCATAATTTGATTTCAATTTCAGTTTGGACCGCCACTTTTCTCTTTCCCGGGACCAATGTTTGCATCCCACATGTATCCAAGATACAATTAGACCATCCGGCTCCTCCACTCTCCGGGCATCTCATACCCCAACTGGCATCACAAGGACCCTCCGGCATTCAGCCATTCAAGGCCACCGGGCAATCGGCCGTACCCTTCTAGCCAGGCATCTCACACCCAACTGGCATTGCGAGGTATCCCTCGGCACAAGACCCGCCGAGCTTCCGGCTCCCCCACTCTCCGGGCATCTCGATACCACTCGGTACTCCCGAGGACCCTTCGGTATCCGGCCATTCATGACCACCGGGCAACCGGCCGTACCCTTCTAGCCAGGCATCCCGACACTCTCGGGGCATCGTTGGCTCACCTCCGACGGCTTCCTCATTTATCTCAATTCACATCATTATAATTCAATTTAACATGGCATGTGATGTGATGGCAATCAAGATCATATTCATCATTGAATTCATACATGCATCTCAAATCATCAGCATACATGCAGCAAGACACCATCATCCATGGCAATACAATTCATGGGATCCATACAATTTAAAATAGTCCATATTTCATGCCTTTTCAAAGTTTACAAAATTCCAGCATGTACCCTTTTTAGAAAATATTTAAATTAAATATCCATATGCTTCTCAAAAATCATGGAATCAAGGCATGTGATAGACAAGTCAATAGGATAGCAATTTCATGTAAAACACATGCCCAATAGGGTTCCACACAAGGAGATATGATTCGCACAAAAACAACATGCAATTTCGGATAGAAGCAGAATGTACGGTTTTTGAAATAATTTGATTTAAATACCCGAACGACCTCCGAAAATTATGAAATTTTACCAGGTTATAGTTAAGACACTAAAGAATATTTTTCATGAATACATCTAGGCCAGATTCGTTCTAGATAATTTTCTATAGTCATTCCAAGCTTCTGGTTCTTGCACCGAAATGTCCAGTGTATGTTTCTCCGAAATATCGAGTTTTCACCCCTTTATTCTTCTTCGTTTCCTCTGAAATTTGGATATGTTTTACATCAAGAGGTCCCCTACAACTTTCATTAAGGGATCTAAGTCAAATTTCCAAATTAAGGTCCCAATATGGGTCCAATAAGTCTCGGGTGTCCTGTACCGTGTCTCCAGATTTACCGTCTTCAAGAGTAAGTCGATTCACTAGGCTACACTTGCTCATTTTACTTCAAATTTGAGTATGTTAATCCTTAGGATGTTCTATACAATTTTCATGAAGAAGTTGAAGAGATATTCTTGATAAAAATCGACATGAAACCACAAATCTACCAAAAGGTCAGCAAAACCATTCCAGATCTAGTGTCTTCGTAGGATGAGGGTTTGACCCCTTAAATCTCAATAATTTAATTCCAAATTTTAGTATGTTGTATTTTAAGATGTTTTCTACAACTTTTATGAAGAAATCAAAGTCAAAATCCAACTCGAAACATGCATGCAAGCCTTCACAAGATTCTGGGTCAGGCGGTTCATGAAAAACAGCAAGCATCTCCAAGAACAAACCTCATGTACTTCGATTTCTAGCTTCTAAACATCCAAGAATTCAACCACACATGCAAGACACACATGCAAGAGTGGAAATCAATCCCAACTTGCCTCAAAGACCGAACGGACAGCGGCACACGAACGGCACACCGGCGACGGACGAACGGCGTGCGGGCGGTGACGGGCGACTCCTTCTCCCTCTCGGCCTCACTCTCTCTCGGCGATTCCCTCTCTCTCTCGCAACTCACTCTCTCTCTCTCTTTGGCCGAATTCCAACCGGCCACTCTCTCTCTCTTTCCCTTTTATTCCCCCAAATCTTCATCATTTGCAATGATTGCATGCCACCCTTGATAGCCAATGCATGAAGAGCCCCCTCTTGCCACTTGGCATGGCTCATGCAATGGGCTTGGGCTTGGAAGAAGTGGGTCGGCCACTCCTTCCCCCCCTTGGTCGACAGCCACTTTTCCTTGGGCCTTAATGGGCCGGCCATCTTGGCCCATTAAGAGCTCAAGCTATTGGGCCTAAGGCCCAACCTAATTAAAATCCACAATTCCACTTTTCAATTATTCATCTTTAATTATTTTTTTTATAGATTTCAAATTTTAATTTCACATGGCCAAGAATAAATCATTCTCATAAATTTATCCTATAATACTAAATTAAAAACTCATGAACACAAGCACATATCACTTAGCCTTAAAAGGAGACTAATGGCTAAAGCATAAACCATAGGAAATTTTATCACCTAATTATGGGCCTTAACACACCTTAGAGCTTGTCTTGAAATTTTGGGATGCCACAGTATAATTAAGATTGGAGCCGAGGTTAATTTTCTTTTAAGCTCCTGGAAACTTTCACATTCCTCATTCCATTCAAACTTCACGTTCTTTCGAGTCAATTTTGTTAAGGACTTGCCAATCGTGAGAATCCTTCAATAAATCTCCTATAATAACCAGCCAGTCCTAAGAAACTTCGTATTTCAGTAGGTGTCGTCGGTCTCGGCCAATTTATTACCATCTCAACTTTCGCCGGGTCTACTGCAATTCCTTCTCCTGATACTACGTGCCCCAAAAATATTATCTGGTCCAGCCAAAATTCACACTTGCTAAATTTGGCATACAGCTTATGATTTCTCAGAGTTTACAAAACTATCCTCAAGTGTTGTTCATGCTCTTTAGGCCCTCTCGAATATATCAAGATATCATCAATAAAAACAATCACAAACTGGTCTAAATAAGGCTTAAATACCCTATTCATTAGGTCCATAAATGCAGCCGGTGCATTTGTCAATCCAAAAGGCATGACCAGGAACTCGTAATGTCCATAACGAGTCCTAAACACAGTCTTAGGAATGTCCTCTTTCTTAATTCTTAGCTGATGGTATCCCAACCTTAAGTCAATCTTAGAGAAGACCGAACTTCCTTGGAGTTGGTCAAATAGGTCATCAATTCTAGGCAAAGGATATTTATTTTTAATGGTCACTTGATTCGGTTGCCTATAGTCAATGCACAAGCGCATCGACCCATCTTTCTTTTTCACAAACAAGACTGGCGCACCCCAAGGTGAAGCACTTGGCCTAATGAATCATTTGTCAAGCAACTCTTGTAGTTGCACTTTTAATTCCTTTAACTCGACTAAGGCCATCCTATATGGGGCTTTAGATATTGGTCCTGTTCCAAGTATTAATTCAATTTCAAACTCAATTTCTCGTTCCGACAGTAATCCAGGCAATTCCTTAGGAAATATATTTTGAAATTCATTAACCACTCGAACTTCATCAACTTTAGGCTCTTCCTTAGTATAATCTTTAACCATGGCCAGGTACCCTTGACATCCTTTGTCAAGTAACACATAGGCTTCTATTGCGGAAATAAGTCCTATAGGTAGGTGGGTCTGACCTCCCAAAAATTCACAACTAGACTGATCAGGTAAGACAAATTGGATCACTTTTCTATAACAATCCATTTTGGCCCAATACTTACGAAGCCAATCAATTCCTATGATAACATCAAAATCATACATAGCCATTACAACCAAGTCTATTTCCATATCCTTTCCTCGCATTGATATCTTACAATTTCTACACACCAGCGTAGACAATACCATATTCTTTAAAGACGTAGAAACACAAAGAGGCGTCTCAAGAGGCATAACTTCTATTTTACTCAAATGCCTATATCTTTCAGACACAAATGAATGCGTAGCACCCGTATCAAACAATGCATATACCTTTTTACCATTGATAAGGATCGTACCTAAGATAACATTTTTGGAAGCTTCCGCTTCCTCTTGGGTGACCGCATACACCCTTCCTTGTGCTGGTGGCCTCTGAGGATTCCTTGGTAAGTTTGATCTAACAGCACTCTGATATCCCTGTCGCACCGAGCCAACACTCATTTGCGACCTTTCTTGTGGGCAACTTCTCCTAAGGTGGCCCACTTGTCCACAACCAAAACATCTCAGTCGTCCAGTGCAAGGTCCTGGGCCATGCCGCCCATTACACCTTTGACAAACATCAGGCTGATAGGGTGCTTTCCCTATATTCAAGTCATCTTTTGCTCCCCCAAAATTTCCAAAATTGCTCTTTTTCTTCGCATTCCAAGTCTGACCTTGACCAGTATAGGGTCTTTTACCCCTTCTCACATCATTAAAGTTCAGCTGTTTCTTAAACTCTGATCGCTCTCTCACCGCTCCTGCTCCACTAACTGTGCCCTTTCATAACTCTCATGATAATCCCTTATGTTCAAAGGCACTAGTTGTTTCCTGACATTAGTTCTCAACCCTTTCAGAAATCTCTTAGCCTTTTCTTCCTGATCCTCAATTAGTCTAGGAGCATATCTAGACAGTTCAGAAAATCTAGCCTCATATTGGTCCACTGTCAACTCCTTTTGTTCTAATTGAACAAATTCTAAAATTTTCTTGTTCTTAGCACAGTCAAAAAAATGCTTTCTATTGAAAGCTCTCACAAACTCCTCCCAGTTAACATCAGTACCTGGTGGAAAGATTATGTCCTTTGAAGCTCTCCACCAAAACTTCGCATTTCCCTCCAGCTGGTACTCTGCCAAAGTTATTTTCTCAGCATCATTGCAGTCCAACAGCCGGAAAATTCATTCCATCCCATCAATCCAATGCTCCGCCTCCTCAGGACTTCCCATTCCATTGAACTTAGGTGGTTTCAGCTTCAGAAATTGCTCCACCAGTCCTTGAGTACGGCGTTCTGCTCCGGGCTGTTGCTGCGCTTGTCTTTCCATCAGATTTCCTATATTGGCCAATGCCTGCAGGATATCTTCCATCCGGGGTTCAGCCCTTGCTGCAGAGGCTTCAGCCCTCGATGGATGAGCACTTCCAGCTCGTACCATGATTTCCCTGCAGTTTCCAAGCATTTGCCTCAGGAAATATCTGTGATTCAATGTCTTCTTTAAAAATAAGAGCAACTAAAGAAAATAAGTAACATAACCATGTTACTGGTACCTAAAAGTAGTTCATAATAACTACTAGGGATCTACGAGTGATTACTCACCACCCGTTATTCAAAGTTACCCAACTATTCCAGTAAATATCCTATGGTGTGCATTGTCATTATGTTCCTCAATTTCCAAATGAGGCTCCTTATCACTCCAACCTATAACCATTGCTCTAATACCAACAAAAGCCGGATGTGGCACCCCTGAACACCTGAGGTCGCCACAGCCTGCCAACCTCTTTATCTCAATAAGATATCTGTTGCTTAACTCTTATATAAAGGGTTTTAAAGAAGGACCGAGGTCCTTAGGCATTTTTTTTTTTTTGAAAACGATCTCAGCGCAAATTATTAGTGGAAGCATAATTGAGTCTCACCATCTCTCCCTCCAATAACCATAATGCAATGTACACCAACTACGTACCATGAGAAAAGATAAGGCCGAACCACTTTTATTTACGTATATATTCATGATGGGTTTCTCAGGTCGGAACAACCAAAAAGAAAAGCCAAGACTTTTAACTACACTTGGCCACAACCCAAAAGGTATCTCGACCCTTATATCGATCGCGTGTCATCCCCCATCTACAAGTGTCGGCTACTCTAAGAAAAACGTGAGCTCTCTACCCCTCACGCGGCCATCACACCCATCCTAGCGCGTCGGGCGGTGGTGGCAGCAACATCCCTCGAATCACTCCATCTCGGCGGATGTAGACCGACAAAAACTCCTGAATGACCGGGCCCCCAGCCAGGCCCACATTGTACATGACCAGCACGCGAACTCGCACAAACGTCAGACCAGGGATGGTAATGCAATCAATCTCTGAACACTCTACCTCCACGTCAGATGGGAGGCCATAGAAGGTACCCCGAGTGACTGGAGAGAGCGGCATCTTCCTAATCTGAAATGTTGGTCCCCGAAGGGGTGAGTACAACCACTCAGCACGTAAAAGATCTAATAAACTACTCAATGTATCACATAATACAATCTCAACATCATAGCATAGTACATGTCATCCATGCATCCAAGCATAACTTACCTTGCAGCCATGCATATGTTATCATACCATATGTGCATACAACCATGCACTCATCATCAAGCATCCACGCAAATACCATGCCTCATGTACGCATACCATCGTGCCATAGGTGCACATACAACCATGCACTCATACACATCATATCATACAGCCATGCATACATGTCACCATACCATGCATGATTCAATTTCCACTTTTTATATTTCAATTTGATTACCACATCTTTTTTTCCCAGGATCAGTAATGGCATTCCATATTTTATCACTCGCACCCCAACCTGGCATTGCGAGAAAACCTCCGGCACACACTACCGGGCATCCGGCACCCCCACATTCCGGGCATCTCGCATCCCAACTTGCATCATGAGGCATTCCTTGGGTACAAACATCCGAGGCTTCCGGCACCCAACCATTCTGGGCATCTCGAAACTCCCGAGGACATCCGGGCATGTATCACAATACAACCGGGCATCCGGCACCCCCCATCCCGGGCATCCTGACACTCCCAGGGTATTATCGGCCCACCTCCAATAGTCTCCTCATTCATCATAATTCATATTCACCAATTTATGTCTCACAATCAACATGGCACATGATGTAATGGCAACAAAGTCAAATTCAGCATTTGATTCTATATGCAATGCCAAATATCATCACGTGCTCAGCAAGCTTCAATCACCTCAATCAATATAATTCATGGGGCTCATCCAAAACAGAATAATCATAAATTACAGCATTTGAAATTTGCACAATCCAGCTTGCAGAGTTTTAGAAAATATTTTCATTAAATACCCAAATGACCTTTAAAAATTACGAAATTCGAACATGTGATAGTCAAGACATAGTGGCAGATATTTAATAAAGGACACTGCACCAAAAGACCCTCATATCATGCGGTATAGACCGAACATCACAGCACCATTTTCATAACCACTTAACTTGCACAGTATTCGAAACAATTTCAGTTTAATAGGAAAATGAACTTCAAAAATTATGAAATTTGAATATGTTTCAGGGAAGACATAAAGAAAAATACTTCATGAAGAACACTTTGCCAAAAGAGCTTCATGAAAAATGATATGACCCATGCATTGAAACTGATTAAGTCCGAACGCGTCAGATTACAGGGCTTTAGAAATATTTCCGATTAAATACCCTAATAACCTTCAAAATTCATGAAATTTGACTATGTTGTAGTAAAGGTCCTAAGGTATGTCTTTTATGAAGAAACCAAAGTCAAATTCGTTCTAGATGATTTAATATAGACGGTTAAAACTTCTGTTTCAATACCGAAGTTTCCAGATCTGACTACTTCCGAAAAACCACAATTTCACCTGTCTATTATTGTTAGTTTTCTCTAAATTTTTGATATGTTAAACCTCAGGATGTCCTTTACATCTTTTGTCAAGAAATCGAAGTGAAATTTCAACAAAAAGATAACCTTACAGTCCATGCATTCATCAAAGGTAGTTACCAAAATCTCCAGATTCAGTCTCTCTGAAAAATACAGAATTCACCCACTTATACTTGTTCATTTTATCCCAAATTTGAGTATTTTTTATTTCAAGAAGTCCTTAACAACTTTCATTTAGAAGTCACGCCAAAATCCAAGTCAAACAACACATGCAAACCAAAAGAACATCCAAGGTCGAACTGTTTTCTCAAGAACAAGTTTACTAGTCTCAAACATTTCTCTTAGAACTTCAACTTTTAACACCCTAACCATCCGAATTCTATCACCATTCAAGCACACATACTAGACACAACATGCAAGAGCAGATTAAGGATCCCAACTTGCCTCTATACCAAGCAAACAGCAAGCACACGGACGACGGCGAGCGACAGACGCACAGCGGACGGTCGACGGACAGCTCTCCTCCTTTCCTCTCTTCTTCCGCACGCTCACTCTCCCTTTCTCTCTCGATTTCTTTCTTTCTCTCGGTAGCTCTCTCTCTCACTCTCTCTCTCCAGCGACGCTTCCCCTTCATCATCAACCGGTTCCCTCAATTTTCCTCTCCTCAGTGATGAACAGTCATTGCTTTTGCATGAAGAACACTTGGACAAAGGGAATTAACACTTGGCAAAATCTTCATGCAAATGAGTGGGCCTCTCATGGGCCGGTTCCTCCTTGGTCGACAGCCCAATGGGGCTCCATCCATCTCTTTTGTTGTTTGCAAGACGATTGCCATTGTTAATTTGTTCAACGCACAACTTACAAAATGTTTCAACATCTTCAGGGCTCCAAAATGGCTTTTCCTTTGATGAACTTGCCATCTACTAATAAATGCAACATTAAAAATTGCAATTTCAGTTTAAAGACAACAGACAACAGATGCAATCCACACTGAACTGCTTTTTTCAATTTTAGATATTCATAACCTCAAGTTAAATTAAAAAGTGAGTAGTCAAGAGAAAATAACTTTAAAAGATGT
This sequence comes from Eucalyptus decipiens, assembly GCA_014182575.1. Classification (NCBI taxonomy): domain Eukaryota; kingdom Viridiplantae; phylum Streptophyta; class Magnoliopsida; order Myrtales; family Myrtaceae; genus Eucalyptus; species Eucalyptus decipiens. The sequence goes on along the minus strand of CM024612.1, from coordinate 10,055,599 downwards.
CAACTTCAACTTATGGGTCAACATTTGGAGTGAAAAAGCAAATGTTTAATTGACAAGTTGTGCAGACATGAAAATCAAAAAAAGAAACAGTCACACCACTTATCCACAAAAAAATAGAGCATGAAACTAGCCGATATAAAATGTGAGGATCACTGGCCTAAATTGTAGCAGCAGAAGACAAACTCAATGGAAAACACACAGCTCATGTGTCATGCTTACTGTTAACAATCTGAATAAGGCAGCATTAACTTAATCATATTCATTTAACAAGGATTGACTGTTAGGGCGGACAAGCAATGCACAGAGACATTCATGAATAGCCATCAAACAGAGCAAGAGACCACGAGCTAGAATAAAAGGAATAGGATTCTAATCAATGGACATTTAAACGAGACAGTCCTAAATTCTTTTACTGCGTTTGGAAATATCCTTTTGAAAGTTTAAAACTGACAATGTGTGAGGAATGAGAGGAGCAAAGCAATAGCAACCAGAAGGCCCAAACATAAAAAACTCACTGGGAATAAATGGAGTCAAATAGTTAACATTTGTTGAATATAATAGATGAACTCAATTTCGTTGGTCGATCAGCTCTACAGCAGCAAATAATATGAGGATTCAGCGGAGGAACACCCAACAAAAGCAGTAAATAAAACAAAGAGAAATATGCCAATCGCAGAAAACTTAATTAAGTGGCCAAAGGAATACCGAAACGCCATGAATCTATGCTCTCATTCTGATTGAAAGCACACTCGCCACTGTAATTTTCTTGACCCCCTTACCCCCCACAACAAACCCAGATAAGGAGAAAAATCGAGTAGAGGAAAGTCAGTTGTTACTATGCAATCTACACAAATCTGTAGAAGCATCAGAGGTGAACACTCCTGTAAACTTGGAAACGGCAATAGGGCTGATCTATCGTGGGCGTAGAATCAGAAGAAATGGAAAAGGAACAGATCGATCTAACGAATGAGGAGCAAACAATCAGATCTGTGAGATTTACGAGACGGGAAGATCTAACCCGAGAACGAAAATGAGAAAAAAAAAAAAAAAAAAAAAAAAGCAAACGGATCTCGGACGGAGAGCAACGAGAGATGCCGAGAGAGAGAGAGAGAGAGAGAGAGAGAGAGAGAGTTTAAAAGTATTCGTTACCTCGGGGAAGCGATTGAGAGGCTGAGATTTGTGCCGAGGAGACCGCTACTACCTAAACCAAATTTTTCGTTGGCGGATCTGAGAGATTTACCCGCAAGTAGGGGAAAAACGTGCGAGGATGTAGGGAATCGAGCGAAGGCGATGGCTTGAGTGGTCGCGTCGGAGGGAGGGAGGAGTTGAATTGCGAGCTACTTTGCGTCCTCCGTTTTAGAAGATCGAAGTAGGAACAAACCCAGATGAGGAGAAGAATCGAGCGGAGGAAACAAACCCAGATGAGGAGAAGAATCGAGCAGAGGAAACAAACCCAGATTTTTCGTTGGCGGATCTAAAGGTGCTAGAGCGTTGGTAGATCTGAAGTCGGCATGTGGGGCTCTCGGGAGAGTGAGCGTGAGGACTGGAGCGTGAGCATGAGGATCGGAGCTGCAAGGGGAAACCCTTGTTTTGTTCTTTTAGAGAGGGGTAAATTTGGGTTTCTGATATTTTTTTAGGGTAAAAAAGGAACTCCACGAAATTTTATTAATGGAGCCTTTTAGCATTCCCAAAGCCAAATTTCAACCCAAAGCTCATTGGAAAATGGTTACCAAACGCCCTATTTTTTTCCGAAGGGGCTTTCAAGCCTGAAGGGGCTTTCTAAATGCCCAACCAAATGCACCCATAGTGGCATTACCTCTTATAAGATAGGCCTGAAGACCATCCATGATAAGCTAGAAATTTTTTCTATAGGTTTGTATTGTGTCATGATTAAGGCCATTAAAACCTACGCCACCACATCTTGGAGATTGATAAACCCTTATCAGTTTGAATTGTGGCATGATCGCCTTGGTCACCGTAGCGCTTCAATAATGCGTATAATAATTCATAATACAAAATTGCATCATTTAAAAGATACAAATGTATTGTTATCCAAAGATTATAATTGCGAGGCTTGTTCACAAGGAAAGTTCATTACCAAACCTTCTATAACAAAGGTTAATCTTGAACCCCCTTTATTCTTGTAAAAAAATTCAAGTGATATTTGTGGATCAATACAACTATCAAATGGACCGTTTAGATATTTTATGGTACTAGTGGATGCATTCTGTAGATAGTCCCATGTTTGCCAATTATCTATGCATAATGTCACATTTGCTCATTTACTTGCGTAGATTATAAAGTTTTGGGCACAATTTCATAATTATTCAATTAAAAAGTACAAGGATGGATAATGTTGGTAAATTTACATCAAAGAGTTTTGATACCTATTGTGCTTAACTCGGAATCGAGATTGAGCACCCAGGCACATATGTTCATATTCAAAATGGATTGGTAGAATCATTGATTAAACATATCCAAATCATTGCATGCACTTTATTATTGAGAATGAATCTTAACGATACAACATGGGGTCATGTAGTTTTGCATGCGGCAGCCCTAATAAGATTGCGCCCCATTGTTAATCTTTTACAATCCCTCCTTTAAATATGTTCTTGGTTATGAACCAGATATTTCACATTTATGCATCTTTGGTTATACAGTAGGTTTCCTGTAACACCACCAAAAATAATGAAAGTGGGTCCCCAACGCCGTTTGAACATTTATGTTGGGTTTAATTCGCCGTCCATCATTAGGTTCTTGGAACCAACTACCGGTGATCATTTTACTACTAGATTCGTAGATTGTCATTTTGATGAGACTATGTTTTCATCAATTAGGACATCTACAACTTCCATGATTGCAAAACAAAACCAGTTAAGATTTTCTCCTAGAATGGGAAAAATTTATCTTAATTAGACCTTAGAACTCCAAAGTGCGAAAACGAGGTGCAGCGCATTACAGGCTATAGCCAATAGACTTCCCGACGCATTTAATGATGCTACTAAGGTAACGAAGTCTCATATTCCAACTGTAAATTCTCCAGCTAGGATAGCTGTCCCCAAAAGACAGGCTAAATTGGATCAAAATCCCCCACACTTGAAGCGTGGTAGACCGATATGATCAAAAGATACCGTTCCTCGAAAACGAAGAGGAAAGAATCAAGAATCCGCTCTAGAAGAGCCTAGTGTAGTGCTTGCTCCCAAAGAGTTTATTACTCCTGAAGATGCAAAAACTCATGAAATGAACACTAACCCTAGGAATATTGAGAATTCCATTACATATTGTAATAAAATTTGGGATCAAAATAAAATCATCATCGATGATGTTTTTGCATTCTCAGTTGCTCATAAAATTATGGATGATGATTGTGAGCCACAATCTATTATTGAATGCCGTCAAAGGCAATATTGGCCTAAGTGGGAGGAAGCAATTAAGATTGAATTAGTTTCCCTAGCTAAATGAGAGGTTTTTGGACTCGTAACTCAAATCCCCGATAATGTAAGCCCGTTGGATATAAATGGGTATTTGTCTAGAACAAAATGAGAAAAACGAGGTTGTCAGGTATAAAGCCCGGCTTGTTGCCCAAGGATTCTACCAGAGACTTGGGATTGATTATAATGAGATATATTCACCTGCGATGGATATAATTATATTTTATTTTCTCATTAGCCTAGTACTCTCTGAAAGATTGGAAATGCGTCTTATGAACGTTGTGACGGCATATTTATATGGCTCATTAGACTTTGATATTTATATGAAAATTTCCGAGGGATTCAAAATACTTGATGCATGCACTCCCCGCAATTTATTCTCAATAAAAATGCAAAGATCTTTGTATGGGTTAAAGCAATCCAATCGCATGTGGTATCAACGCCTAAGTGAGTGCCTAATTAAGGAAATATACAAGAATGATCCTATCTGCCCATGCGTGCTTATTAAGAAATCAGAAATTGGATTTGCTATTGTAGCAATTTATGTTGACAATATAAATTTAATTGGAATTTTAGAAGAGTTAGCTAAAATTGCTGAGTATTTGAAAAGGGAGTTTGAAGTTAAAGATTTGGGTAAAATCAAATTTTGTCTTGGTCTAGAGTTTGAGCATAAATCAAATGGAGTAATCGTCCATCAACCAGCATACATTGAAAAATTACTTAAACGTTTCAACATAGACAAGGCTCACCCATTGAGCACCCCTATGGTTGTAAGGTCTCTAAATCCCCAAAAGAATCCGTTTCGTCTTAAAGAAACTGATGAAGAGATACTTGGTCCTGAAGTACCATATCTCAATGCAATTTGGGTTTTGATGTACTTGGCACAATGTATTGGCACATAAATTTATTGGCACGTTTTAGTTCTGAACCAACTCGGAGACACTGGAATAGAGTTAAATATATTTTCCGTTATCTCTGAGGAACCATGGATTTGGGATTATATTATTCTAAGGATTCCACTATCTCTGGTTTAGTTGGATGATATAGATCTGATCTACATAAGGCTCGCTTTCAAACCAGTTATTTATTTTGTTATAACAACAAAGTTATTTCTTAGTGTTCTACGAAACAATCGCTAGTAGCTACATCTTCTAACTACTATGAAATTATTGCTTTATATGATGCTAGAAGATAGTATGTTTGGTTAAGATTCGTTATAACGCATATTCATAATTCTTGTTATTTAATACCGGTTACAAATTCTCCCACTATAATATATGAAGATAATATTACTTGTGTTGCACAAGTTAGGAGAGGATATATCAAAGGTAATAGGATCAAGCATATCTCACTGAAATTTTTCTATACTCAAACTCCAAGAAAGTCGACAATTGATGCATAAATAATTTTGCAGATCTTTTTATCAAATCATTGCCAACGTCAACTTTTGAGAAATTAGTATATATATATATATATATATATATTTGGTCGAAGAGAAATTAGTATATGACATTGGTATGCGGCGAGTTCACAAGATGCAAGATTAACTAACTCCAGCAGTGGCTATATGACTTAATTGAAGGGAAGATATTATGAATTATACATTGTACTCTTTTTTCTTTCTGTCCCATTTTTTTCCATAGGGTTTTTTCCGATTTAAAGTTTTTAACGAGGCAATTAATGCATCCATAAAAGGGAGAGATCATAAAATTTGTGCTCTGTACTCTTTTTCCCTTTTGTTCGGTTTTTGTCCCACTGGGTTTTTCTAGCTTAAAGTTTTTAATGATATAGTATCATTCAATGCACATTCGTAATATAATGAATATAATGAATATTCAAGGGGGAGTGTTATGAAATACATGAATGAATATTCATTATATTCATCTTATCGAATGTACTTATTATGGTACATTTGTATTATACATTTTAAGTACATCTCCCTATACAATGAGTATTCATCTCGCTATCCAATATATGTATTATTCAATACATTGATATTAATGATAAGTGCATCATTATTTTCTTATAAATAGGAGCTTAGTTTTTGTCATATATGATGATATAGTGAAAATAAAATTTTCTCCTCTGGCTTTCTCTACTCAATCTCTCTATTCTCTCTATTACATATGCGCAATGTAATATTTTACAATAAATTTCTATTTCTCAACGTCTTTGGAATTTCTATAGCCTCTCAAATTCAACATTCTCAACTTGTGTTCAAGCAAAAGTCCAAATCTTTGAAAGCAACCTCATATTCATATTGATAAAAAAGAAAAAAAGAAAATAAACGTCGGATGTTTTGGCTTATATATAAAAGTACGTGCAATCGTATTGTCAAACCATGCTTCGAATCACTCTCTCCATTTGATGATTCCTTAACTCAATTTCTCCTGTGATATGCCTAATAGCTATACTTTAGACAAATAAGTCTTATCCCTATCATCATCATCACTATCGCCATTCATCAAACTAGTGAAGAAGTCTCAGGAAAATAAAAAATTTAATTAATAAAATTTCAAAATATCACAAAAATTGTGGTCCTAGTCTACTTCGTCCAAGCAAGGTCGTCGCCTAGGGCCCATGCAACTTGATTCAGTAATTGACATGTTGGGTCTTGGTCAAATTTGGCAGGCTGTCTGCTATTGGCTTAAAATCATAATTTTGCCATCCCATCTCAACATGTCCCTGCAAAGATTTTTTTTTTTTTTTTTTTTGGTCGGAAACATAAATATATTATATGCTTAGAGTTGAAGTTACATTAGCAGGCATTTCGGAATACAAAAGATCTTGTAAATAAGAAGGAGGATGTTGCACCCAATCTGAGGAAAGCAGAGAAGCCCGATGGGCCTTTGCAGCCCGGTCCGCAACAGAATTCGCTGCCCTATTGCAGTAAATGATTGTAAGATTAGGGCACCGAAGCTTCATATCCCGTATCTCATGAAGAATGCCTCTGTGCTCCCACGGCGTTAGGGCAGGATCGTTGATGGCGTCTACAAGAGTCAAGCAATCGGATTCCACTTCAATATGATCTGAACCTTGCCCTCTCTGGAGCAAGAACTTCAAGGTTTGATTTAAGCCGAGCACCTCAGCCTGCAATGCCGATGATGCAGACACTGATTGCGCGAAGCCATCAAGCAAGACGCCGGAGGAATCTCTACACACACAGGCCACTGAAGCGTCGTTGCAATGGGAAAGGTAAGCCGCATCAATATTGACTTTTAGAAAGCCTTTGGCTGGTGGATGCCATCGTTGATTCGAATCATTTTGATTTATCCCACGCCGCTTCCTCTTCTAGCTGAATCTCCAACGAGATCGGGCGTCGACTAACGCTGATTGCACAACCTGCTCCACATTGGGACATAGCTGACGGAATAAGAAGTTGTTTCTGGCTTTCCATATATGCCAGAGAATAGCCGCAACAGTTTCAAGCTCTGGGTAAGCCATTCTGTTTCTCAATAACAGCAACTAACCAGCTTTCTATTCGATTCACACCTGTAGGAAGATGCTGGAAGTCGATTTTTGAGTGTAACCATACATTTAAAGTCCATGGGTATAACAAAAATAAATGCTCTAGTGTTTCGGGTACATGCGTTGTACACATAGAGCAAGTAGGGTCTGAGATGACGTGTCGACGATATAGGTTTTCTCAAGTCGGCAGTGCATTGCTACAAATTGACCACAGGAATGGTCTTAATTTAGGCATAGTAGTGATTTTCCATATTGCATTCCATAATTTGCGAGGCAGCTGAAAGGATGAAGAGGCTTGATTGTTGTTGTGGCGTGTTTGCTTGAGCTCGATTTGATTACAACAGCTCTTTACTATAAACTGTCCATTCTGTTTTCCTGTCCAGACAAGTTTGTCTTGCATGTGCTGAGGCTGGATAGAAATAGATAGAATTTCTTCGACTAGTTTACTATCAAAACTCTAGCATAATATTGCAGTATTCCATGCGTGTTGTTATGAGATAATAAAATCTGCTACTTGCTGTGGTTCATCTCTGGGAGTAGGGCCCCCTATTACACCCCTAGCCAGCTATCTGTCCTCTCTTATTTTGATTTGTGTACTGTCCCCAACAGACCATAAGACCTTATCGACAATAGATTCCCAGCCTAGCAAAATGCTTTGCCAACCCCAAGAGGGTCTAGCACCTTTAGTGGCATTCCAGAAATCCCGAGAGTGAAAATATAAGCCTTTAAGTATTCTGCTAGGCAGAGAATGTGGTTGTTGAGCTAGCCGCCAAGCTTGTTTTCCTAGTAATGCTCTGTTGAAAGCCAAAAGATCGCGAAAACCTAAACCCCCTTCATCTTTCCTACTCTTAATAGACTCCTAGTTCTTCCAGTGTATACCTTGCTTGCTGTAATCAGACTGCCACCAGAATCTAGCTATCCTCTTTTCAATTAACTTACACAATGTAGTAGGGATTTTAAATATCAACATAGCATATTGAGGAATTGTTTGCACCACCGTTTTTAGTAAGACTTCCTTACCCCCTTTTGAGATAAGCTTTTCCTTCCAACCTTCTAGCTTTGAATTCACACGACTCATAATCCATTTAAACATGTCACTCTTAGATTTCCCCCAGTCTGAAGGAATGCCAAGATACTTGCCAGTTTTTTGCAATAAAGGGACTCTAAGTTCACTGGCCAGATTCTCTTTCAAGTTGCTAGGACAATCTGTACTAAAAAACAGACTGGATTTATTCCTATTAATAGCTTGTCCTATAGCTAAACAATATTCATTCAAGATAGAAGCTAAGTTCTGACATTCTATAATCTTCGCATCAAGGGAGAAGATAGCATCGTCTGCGAAAAATAAATGAGATAATGTGGGACACCATCGATTTAGCTTAATACCTTTAAGATTGCCAATAGCCACTGCATTGTTGATTAAGCTTGTTAAGACATTGGCCATCAGGATGAACAAGTACGGTGATAAAGGGTCACCTTGCCTCAAACCTCGGGTTGCATGAAACTAGGGCAGAGATTCGCCATTAAATTTCACACTTTAAGAGATTGTAGTCACACATTGCAAAATCCAATTAACCCATCGAGTATGAAAGCCCAGCTTTAGAAGATATGCTCCAGAAAGTCCCACTCTACCCGGTCATAAGCCTTTGCCATGTCCAGTTTAAGTACTGCCTGAAAATGCTTCTTTCTTTTCCGTATTCTAATTTGATGAAGTACCTCCTGAACCACAATAATATTGTCCTGGATTTGCCAACCACCTACGAAAGCACTTTGTTCAGGGGCTATCAATTCTGGCAGCCAGGGTTTGAGACGATTGGCCAGGATTTTAGAAATGACTTTATAAATATAGTTACAAAGGCTAATAGGTCTGTATTGATCTAATCATTCTGGGTGAAGGATTTTTGGGATCAAAGAAATATAAGTGCGGTTATATTCAGGCAGCAAAATTCCTGTGCGAAAGAATTGTTGCACGGCTGCAACTATATCTTCTTGTAAGATGTCCCAGTGTGCCTAATAAAATTGACCATTAAGTCCGTCTGGGCCCGGTGCTTTAGTTGCACTTAGCTGGAACACTGCTTTCTGGACCTCCTCATATGTAACTTTAGCAATAAGAGTGTCATTCATTTCTGTAGTCACCACATGCTTACAAATATTCAAAGTTGGGCTATAATCTCTAGACCCTGTAGAAGTATATAAAGTCCTGAAAAAACTAGAAGTCATCTCCTTGAGGGAAGTCGGGTCACGTACCCAAGTTTGTTGATCATCCTGCAGGATGCTGATTTTGTTATTTTGTCTTCTTTGAACAGTGGTTGCATGAAAAAATTTGGTGTTCCTATCCCCCCATTGAAGCCAATTAACACGTGATCGCATAGCCCAAAAATTCTCTTCCCGCTGCCATAACAAATATATTTTCTCTTTCAAGTCTGATATCTCAAATTTATCGTAATGGCCATGAGGCTGATTTGTCAGAGCTTGAAGCTGGTATTTAAGGTAATAAATCTGATCCTTGGCATTGCTAAATCTGGATCTGCTCCATTTTAAAAGAGCCACTAAGATAGCTTTTAACTTCTGGGGGAGCGTCGCCTCTCCGGGTTTATAAGATGTCCAAGAGTCAATAATTGTGGTACGACATTCTAGATCTTGTAACCAATAAGCTTCAAAGGAGAAAGATCTTGCCCTTTTTGGATTGCTGAGTTGCTGCAGTAGACAAAAGAAAAGGACTATGGTCAGATCCTAGGGCTGGTAAGGCCAACACTTCAACCAGGGGGTAGGTTAGTCTCCAGTCCTTAGTGCACAGCATCCTATCTATTCTTTCCTTGACCATGTCATCGCCAGTCTAATTGTTAGACCAGGTAAAGGCGCAGCCTTTGTTTCCCAGATCCATTAGATAGCAATCATTAATTAGATCACGGAACGAATGCATGCGATAAGTCTCAGCAGGTCGCTTCCCTACTTTTTCCCAAGGATACATTACCTTATTAAAATCACCTAGACACAACCAAGGCAGGGTATTAAAACTACTGATATGCCTTAATGCCGTCCACAGGTGTTGTCGAAGCTGGTAATTTACAGGAGCATGGAGTCAATCATGTCAGGTGAGACGCATAGCGATCCCCAAATCCAGGTCAGTACAAATAGAGTCAATCATGTCCGCAGAGTTATAGATAACTTTCACATCCACTCTAGCAGTCCAAAAGAGTGCTACACCTCCTGCTAGTCCCACTGGGTTTTCAATATAACTAGCTGAGAATCCAAGTTTCCTTTGCAAATAGATAAGCTTCTGTTCCTGATGTTTTGTTTCCATCAAAAATACTACATCGGGCCGTTCATGGGTCACTAGGACCCTGAGTGCTTGAACTGTCAGGGGGTTGCCCAGCCCCTAGCAGTTCCAACTTATTATTCTCATTGTTCACCTGGTGGCTTTTTAGGGCCAGCCACCAGGGCCCAACAGGCAGAACCATTTGCCTCATAGATATGAGTCTCCTGCAAAACAGATTCATCAAGGTTCTCTTGGATTTGAGTACGAACGTCAGGGCTAATGAGTTTTTTTGCCTTCTTAATAGGTCCAGATCATGCGGTAAGGCGTGAGTGCTTAACCTTCTTGGACTGTATAGTACCCGCTGCTATGCTACTATCCAGAAGTTTCTTTTGAACATTCAAACTCGCTGATGAATTCGGTACTATAGATTGCCACTTAATAGGAGTTGCAGCAATGATAGAATGATCATGCTCCATTGCCTCCATGGTCAGCTTTCCTTTATCTTTTTGAACAGGGATGATTGCAAAGATTAAGTTGCAAAAAAATACCATGTTAAGTTGCATCCCGATTAGGTTTGTCAACATCGTGCTACATTCATTTCCACTGATAAATATTTCCATATTTGGCTAATGCTATTTGAATAAAATAATGACGGCTTTGCCAACCAAAAAAAAAAGATAAATAATGACGGCCTTAAAACAAGGCAAATCGGGTAATTCATGAGGAGTCCACAGATCTCATGATATGGAGATTCACCTTAGGGTTTAGACAAGTAGGATTAACTCGCTTAGCATACAATGCAAGTGTCGTGATACAAGGCATCGAATACTGAATACGACGTCGTTAACAAGGATTTTATGAGCACACAATGTCGGACAATCCTTTTCTTGTCCAAACATCACTTTCCTTATGCTGTACTCTCTCTTCAGTGGTAAGACGCCCAGTAAGGTAGTGGCTCCGCAAATCAAGCCACTGCTGATAAGTCGTCGGATCAGTTTTGCGACAGGCAATGCGGCCGAAGCCCTATTTGGCAATTTGTGATAAAACCTTCTACGAGCAATCTTCAAGATACCAAACGGGCCATTCACTATATTGCCAATAGACTACATTTTGGGCCTTCACCTCTCCTCTGATAGAAGACATGGAACGCTTGCATTTTCTGATTCGAAATGGCCGGTTGTCCTCAAACTAGGCAATTCACCATTCATTAAGCTACTCTTTATGATGCTAATCTTTAGAGTTTCATATACAACACCCTGCTCCACGTTCCAGCACAAACGTCGAATACCTTGTCCTTGTACCCACAGTTGCAGAATTTAGCCTGTGTTTCAAAATACAACGTCGGATATCGGTATTTTGTCGCCATTGGCCACCAGTGCTCTCCTGAAACAACGTCGACTCCTGTGTAATTTGTTGCTGATCCTCTTCACCATTCTGGTACCACACATACATTGGAGATGAATTTTGAGTTAGCAAAGGGAAGGTTACTGGGGTTCCCTTTATCTATCTCCTGCTTCGCCCGCTCTCAAGATCAATGTGTTTTAAATCTATTTTAGACTCTAAGATCAGTAATGTGGTCAATGTGATATAAAACCTCTCGTATATATTTCAGGTTCGATGTTGCACACTATCACGAGTAAACAATCCACTATATGGACCATCTACTAGACTCGTTCTTACTTGGTCTATGACATTAATAGGGTATCACATTATTGGGGTCTGACCATGCATATGGATCCAAAAAACTGCATCTGACAGAGAGGAATATTATATATGGGAAATTTTTTTCAAAAAAGTCATAATTCTATCATGTAACCACTAACTCAACTCTGAACATTTCAGTTTAGCTAATTTAGTCTGAAATCTTTTGAAGATTTTTTTTTTTTTTTTTAATGTGGCCCATCCAACCAATTTGCCTAGAAATTACTAATGTGGAGATTCAATTCGTGCTGGAGATAAAATGGCATTCTGCAATATTTTCGAGTTTTTTTCCTTTTTTTTTTTCCTTTCTTTCCTTACTTGTCTTTCTATTTTTTTTATATTTATTTTTCTATTCCCTCTGCCGATCACCGACCCATCGGTGATAGCCGGCAAAGGTCGCTAGGGTGAGGGCGCAATAATGACCATTTGACAACAACAGATTCACATTCGTGGAGAAGAGATTGACATGAATGCCAAGCCTGCTACCATAAGTTGATACCAACCATATACAAAGTGTAGGAAACATGTCCAGAACCTCAGGGACACGTCGAGAAGGTCGAGATAACAAGTCTTGTGATGTGGAAAGTGAAATCCTACAACCTTATGATTATAAATGGATGAAAGAAGAACAGCACACACTCGACCAAACTGTCAGATTTAGCTTATTCGATCAAAGTTTATGTTTCTTTTCTTTTGTCAGGCTTTCACACTTGACTTTGATTTAAGTTTGTGCCGTCAGATTTTAGTTTTGATTCATTATTAAGTCTGGTTCTTGTACCTTTTAAAACTGTAATCGTCCAATCAATTATACAATGAGAAGAAGTTCTCAAATTTGCTAATTTTAAATTCGGTCTTTATTGAGGAGAGTTTATTAAGGGAGCTGGCTTTCATTTTGGCTATTTGTTTTGCCATAAGAGGACCAAATCGGTCTTCTAGCATATTGCTTTCGTACTATTAATATTGACATTGTTGCCCGACTAAATCCCGCTACCATTAATTTCATATCTCTGTCCATCCTAGTTATATCATAAAAATATTCTAAGATATTTCAGTACTATGAAAAGAATAAGTGAAGCGTATAGTGATTAATTAATTATTACTCTCAACTTCTCCTTCACTGTTCCCCTTTTTTATCCCGTCCTGCTGCATGTTCTCCTCAATTGCTTATCAAAATATGAAATAAGGACATATGTCTTTTCTTGACAAAAATGAAAGTCAGGACACAGGAGATATGTTTTACTTATTCTAATGCACAAATACGGTCAAGAAATATGAGTTTGAAGAGAAATTTTTCTACTCAATTTTTTTTTTTTTACTTTCTCTGCAGATCAAGAATAGTAATCTCACTAGATCTCTTGGCAATGGCTTCACAAAACTCAATTAGGCGTGATGCTAATAGATTGGTCATAGCTAAGTGGATCCCTCGATTTATATAACCAGCCACCTATTTCCTATTAAGATTTAGCGACGTCAAAATAACTGAGAAAATTACTAAAGTTATTGCACTTGTGTCAATTCAATTCTAAACCTCTCAATTTTGTCATTAGTCATAAACCTTTTGATAATTTGACAATAGAGTTCATCCAGCTAATTTTGGCTAGAAATCGCTAACGTGGACACCAGCCGACACTAACGTGAATTTTTTTTTTTTTGAATTTATTATCATTATTATTTTCTCTTCTTTTTTTCTTTCCTTTTTCTTTTCTTCTCTTTTCCTTCTTTTCCTTTTTCTTTTCTTTCACTGGTAATATATTCTGCATTGTAGTCTTAAGACTAATTGCCCTTCATTGGAACAATCCTAGTTCAACCATTCCTTGTGCTTACAACTCAGAAAAGCTCAAGATTGCCAAAACAAATATCTTACTTATAACCTTCTAAAACTCTAGAAGAATGATATATTGTTGCTAATTGGGGGTGAGCATGGTTTTAGAGTAGAACCTAAAACTTGAGAATCGGACCGATGGGAACTTGTAGATTCTAGGTTCCAATGTATGCAGAATAGGCTACAAGTTCCAAAAAATGTGATATTTGTTCGAATGGGTAGATTCAAGGTTCTTGATCGAAGAAACCTGGAACCTAGAATAAGTTTTAATATTTTTATCGGTCTATGTCTTTGCGTGATCCTCCAATTTTCCATGATGCTTGATGATGAATGTATAATCTGGAAGTATTAATCTAAGCTTTCATTTTGTGACTGAGAATTTTACCTCTTTAATGTTCATATTTTTCGTATGACTAAATATAAGTTATGGTCAATGAATTGAAGCGGTGAGTGGAGGTCATTAAAGGTTTTAATTCACTGCAATCGTTTAATTAATAATATAAGTGGAACCTAGGTAAACCCTATAACTTGTGACAGGGTAGATTTCAGGGTTTAGGGTATGTAGAGCAAGTGCCAAGTTCTAAAAAATGAGGAATATGTTTCAATGGGTAGGTTCTAGGTTTCAAATGAAACCTATACAGAATCTGAAATTGCTCACCTCTATTACTAACAATAGATAACAAAATACTGTTATTTACCCACAACCATGCAAACAACTTTATATCTTCAGTCGATGGTTAACACCACAACGTATACACTTACATAAGAGGAAAAGGATTCCAAGAACATCAAGAAGAAGGCCCACCAAAAGACAACTGAAACATAGCGAAACAAGCATCATCGAATATCGTTTGCCTTCTGTTATTGAACTTAATGGTGTCGGCCATCGCTGCTAGACCTTCAGTAGATGAAGCAACAAATGCCAAGATTACGGCGTTACCTGGACAACCTATGGACGTGAGTTTTGCTGAGTATTCGGGACATGTGACCATAAACGAAAAAAAGAAGCTGTTCTATTGGCTGGTTGAAACGTCATCGGATGCAGAGTCTAAACCTCTTCTTCTATGGCTCAATGGAGGACCCAGCGCCTCGACAATCGGGTACGGAGCCTTTCGAGAGATTGGACCCTTCCAGATCTTGCCCGACGGGAAGCTTTTTAAAGACAATTTGCTTGGAACACTGGTAATTTTGTTTCAGCCACGCTTTGTGTATTAAATCTCGATTAAGACTCGTTCGTTGAATGTCTCGAATGGCTATTACCTTATGTGACTTGCTATTTGGTTTTATTGATCAGGGAAAGTCAAACTCAAGAAACTTTAGGCCCGCCTCTCTCTAAGAAGAAACACAATTGAGAAGGTGCCAAGTTTTTTTCTTTTTTTGTCAAAAAAATGTTCCAAGTTTAAATAGTGACATAATTAGTGTATAGATTGTAGTATGGAGACTCAACAATTTCATTATATCTGTCGGTTAGCTTTACCCTTTTAACTCGTTATATGGTATAACTTCAGACCAAAGTAACGGCTCTTTCATGAAGGCAGACTAAATGATCCATTTTTGTCTTTATATTTGGATTACATTTTTAAAACTCATAAACAATAAGTCATCACTAAGAAATCCATATTTAAGATGAAGACTGAATAATAACATCTTGTGGTTGCTGCAGCTGGATTTTCTATCCTCAGCGTCGCTGAGTCAATCGGAGATAACAGCACCGGTCGGGACTTAATGACTTGCTCTACCTGTTTGCCCTGGTTTGATTATTGAGTCTTCCACTCTGTACTTTCTTTCAAAAAGTCTCGAGTCATTTCCTTTTCTTTCCATCTCAGCCATGGACAGTCACACATTTATAAATAAATGGCTCAAAATCTTTCCAAAATACAAATACCGAGACTTCTACGCTGCCGGAGAGAGCTGTGCAGGTACGCGTTTTCTGTGGCCATTTTAATGTATAACGTTATTTTAGGTCACGCATGAGTTTAATAATAAACGCTTATTCCAAGACATTATGTGCCTCAACTCGCTTGACTGATAGTAAACCGCAACATGGGTGTGGCATCCAAAATTTTAGACAACTCTCGGATAGGTGACAGTCACCGAACTGTGGCTTTACTTTTATTTTATAGGCATTGATTTGTATTTGTTCATTTGGAATAGTATTTCAATTTTATCCTTTGAACCAAAAGGATGGGATTTGATCTTGCATATGAATTATATGCGCTAAAAAATTAGAGAATTAGAACTTGAGGATATTGAGCGGGCCACAAGAATTTGGAGTATATATATTTATGTGTGTATATACTTGTATATATAAGACAATTTAAGTTTTTGTTATTTAAGTAAATTTGATAAAAATAAAATGCTAAGTTATATAAAAGAGATTAGGGCATTATTTTAAGGACTCTTGGGCCCAAGATTTGGGCTCAAGCAAGCCCAAGAAACACCCCAAGGGTGTCGCACGAACCAAAAGGGGAGGGGGGAGAGCATGCCTTTCACCACCAACACTTGTCCTTATTGTACCTACACTTGTCCTTCCTCTTTGACCACTTGTCCTTTGTTCAATTTCCTACATGCAAAATAGAGATAATTAATTAATAAAAGAACAAAACAAAGGGGGAGGGGGGCTTCACACGGAGAGGAGGGAGACCGAGAGAGAGTTTGAGAGTGAAACTGAGCAGAGAGAGAAGGAGAGTTTGTGCATGTGTGCGAGCAGCGAGGGAAAGAGAAGGAAGGGCCGCCTCTCGCCGTGTCCGTGCAGCCGCCGTCGATGCCACCGGTTCCTGTCGCCGACCGGCCAAGCCGTGATCCCCGAACCTCCATTTTCGGACAGCCACCGAGTGAGAGAGTTTAAGGCAAGCAAATGTTCTTCCATCTATGTTGTTGCATGCTGTCATGCCTAGAAAAGAAGTTAAATAGGTGAGGAGAATGGAGTACTTGAGCTGCATGTGGAGTCTTTGATATGTAGGAGGGTGTTAGATCAAGAAAACTGGTTGTGGATGAGGTGCATGTGCTGGATTTCGAATTTCATGAAGTGTGAGTGCTGGATTTTTGAACTTGCAAGTGAAATCAAATTAATTTGAGATCTGACCATGAGGAGTTTCGGTGATAATCATGCTGTGGTGTGGTGAAGTGTATGTATATACACTGGATATAATTGTTGGAGGTCGAAATTTAAGGTATAGGAAGAGTTCTTGCTTGGTTTGTGAACTGCCTTGTGAAAAACAGTGCGACCCCTGACGACTTTTTAATTTTCTGTAATTATCTAGCCGTAATCCGACTTCGACTTCTTAATGAAAGTTTTAGGGCACATTCTCATGAACAACATATCAAAAATTCAGAGAAAAATAACAATTTATGACCATCGAAATAATTTTCCTATGAAAATATCAAATCTGGAAATTTTACAGAATGATAGTTAGGAAAAATCGAGATATTTTCCTCGGTACGCAAGGAATCTGACTTGGTGTTATTCTTGAGATTTGTTCCTCTAGGTCTCATTGATAACGTGTAAAAATTTCATAATTTTCTGAGCCCATTTAGTAATTGATTCAGAATTGTTACCAGAACTGCACAATTGTAGAAATTAAACTGTTGCTTCGAAATTTCTACGAGATTGTTCTATAAGAAGTGTAGTTTCGAATTGCTATGTGACTTGATGATGCTGATGGTGGGATATTGTGATTGATAAAAGGTTCATGAGATATCTTGTTTGATACATGATGATGCATTTGTGAATTAAAATGTGATTTGTTACCCATTGAACCCTCGGGTTAATGATGCCATTGGAGGTGTGAGCCGACGATGCCCTGGGAGTGTCGGGATGCCCGGAGGTGGGTGCCGGATGCCCGGAGGTGTGTGCCGGATGTCCTCGGGAGTTTCGAGATGCCCAGAATGTGGGGGTGTCGGAAGCCTCGGAGGTGTGTGCCGGGGGATACCTTATGATGCTAGTTGGGGTACGAGATGCCCAGAGGTGTGTGCCGGAGGTTCCTCGTGACGCCAGGTTGGATGCGAGCGATAAAATGTGGGATGCAAATTACTGGTCCCGGGAAAGAAAAATGTGGTGACCCAATTGAAAGATAAAAAGTTGAAATTGAATCATGCATGGTATGGTGACATATATGCATGGCTGTATGATATAATATGGATAAGTGCATGGTGGTATGTGCACATAAGGCATGGATATGCATGAATGCTTGATGATGAGTGTATGGTTGTATATGCACCTATGGCATGATGGTATATGCATGAATGCTTGATGATGAGTGCATGATGGTGTATGCACATATGGTATGATGACATATGCATGGCTGCAAGGTAAGTTATGTGTTGGGATTAACGGATCCCCAAAAACCGGATTCGACACTAAATCGAACCCCTAAATCAATGCGGAAGACGAGCCCGGAAAAACAACACCTATCACCGATCCTAAAGCACACAACGGATTCGAGCATACCTTTTTAGCCACAGATTAAACACCGACGCCGATATGAGGAAGAGAAATTTGGCCCTATTCGATCCGATGAAGCAAATTCGTCTTGAAGGGAAGAAAAAAGTGCATTTCGCTTCACTGTTTTCTTTTTGGGAGAGAGCGGGAGAGAGAGAGAGGGCGAAAGGGAGACGTACGTACGTTCTGATTTCCAAAAGGTGCGTTCTCTCTCTCTCTCTCTCCTCCCTTTTATACGCCCCTCCATCCACGGGCCCTAATCCTGCGGGCCGGGCTTTTTGGGCCCAACTTGGGCGGACGGGCCTTAAGCCCATCACTAATAAAACCATCATCTCCCACTCGCACATGGTGGGCCGAACAGTATTCTCTTTACATCTCTTCAACATTCATACCGGTGAATAATCCGTGCGACCAGCATACTTTGAGAGCTCGTTGCTATACATCTGTTAGGAATATATAACAGCTCATAATGGGCGTCACACTCTGAGTAGATTTAGTATGCAGTACCCTAGATCGATCGATCACATTTATATCTTTCTTGATCTCTTTTAAAACAATAATATATATATTGTATTCACAATTATAATTATCACAAAGACAGTCATAATTGGTCGACCAGTGAATACAAAACTATAATGTGATTCTCCAAATTCGATCTTCCTCTTTCCTTCAAACTCTCAATTTCAGTTCAGCTTGCTTTTCTAGAAATGTCCCATTAGATCGAATCAACTCATGACCATTGGCAACATCCTAAGATAGCAAACACTAAATAGAAATCTTGAGAATAAGTAAAAGTCATGAGGGGACTTAAATTTGAGGAACTCTTTTCCTCAAGAGTCTCACACGTCATAAAAGTTGAGATCAAACTTTTTGCCACTCTTATTGGTCGTCTTATGCATACGTAGTATGAAATACGTATTACGGTATTAACTCCCTTCCCATGGAGCGTATGTCTACACTTTCAATACCATACAGATGATAGTTCAGACATACCCAATGTCTAACTTGAGTTCACGTATCTACTCATTCACAAAATTCATCAGAACTCACATCTGGCATCTTAGACAGATAAAGTAAAATATGTGGGGTATTTTACTTTATATTTTACTTTCAGACATCGCAAGTATTATGTCATCATCTTAACACTTAGTTAAGGCGACATGCGTATTTTAAGCTTGAGCTCTCGATTATCACCTAGATAATAAGCTTAAAAATAGTCTCATCTCTATTCATCACACAGTAAATAGAGGCGATTACCCGTGCGAGTGGGCTAATCTTTTATCTGTCCGACATACTTCCTCAACTTAAAATAATACACTGAGTATTAAGATGCATAAAGATCATACAAAGATTCATAGGCATTAATCAATGAAAAAACAAAATTTCATAAATGTGAACAACTCAGGGAAATTACAATCCGGTACATCAGACTCTACGTAATCCTAGAGATTTTACATGACCACAAAACACATCTCTAGGTATTGGCTTTGTCATAGGATCTCGCTACCATTCTATGCGTAGATATGTACCGTAAGTTCACATCCTTTCGTGCAACCATATCTTTTACAAAGTTATACTTGGTATCTATATGTTTGGTCTTGCCATGATACTTTGGATCTTTGGTGTACGCTATAGCTGTTTGGCTATCACAGTTAACCAATAATGGATATGCAGCTTTCTCAATAACACTTAAATGATCCAAAAATCTCTTAAGCCAAACTCATTCTTGTACTGTTGCTGATAATGCCACGAACTCAGCTTCCATCGTGGATAAGGCTATACACGTTTGCTTCTTACTATTCCATGATATGGCGCCATTGTTCAGTAAGAAAGCAAATCTAGAGGTAGATTTTCTTTCATCTAAATCTCCTTCCCAATCAGCATCTGAATAGCCTTCAAGTCGCAGATCCTTTCCTTGGTAATTCAACTTGTAATTAGCAGTTCCCTTCAGATACCTCAGTATTCTCTTAACGGCCTTCCAATGTGCTGGACCTGGATTGGATTGGTATCTACTCACCATTCTAACTGCAAAAACATATGTCGGGTCTTGTACACATCATAGCGTACATCAAGCTCCCAACAGCACTAACATAAGGAACATGTTTCATTTGTTCCTTCTCTTGTGGAGTCCTTGGACACAGTCTGTGGCTCAATCCTTCACCTTTTGCAATAGGAGTGTCTATGGGTTTACAATCTTGCATACGAAATCGTTCAAGAACATTATTTATATATGTTTCTTGCGAAAGAGACAACGATCTCTTCGAACGATCTCTTGAAATCTTATCTCCAAAAATGTATGCAGCTTCACCCATATCCTTCATCTCAAAGTTGGAAGACAACCAACTATTGACAATGTTAACAAACTCCATATTGCTTCCGGCAATTAGTATATCATCAACATATAATGATATGATCACAAATTGATCATTGGATCTTTTGATATATACACAATGATCCTCATCAATCATTGTAAAATCATATGCCATTATGGCATTATGAAAACATATATACCACTGTCTCGATGATTGCTTTAGGCCATATATCGATCTCAAAAGTCGACATACCTTTTCTTCTTGGCCTTTCACTATGAAACCAGCAGGTTGTTCCATATATATTTCTTCCTCTAATTCTCCATTGAGGAAAGCAGTCTTTACATCCATTTGATGTAACTCAAGATCCAAACTAGCTACAATTGCCAGAATAATGCGAATCGAGGCAAATCTCACTACAGGAGAAAATGTATCTTCATAATCAATTCCTTCCTGTTGATTATACTCATTCGCCACAAGGCGAGCCTTATGCCTTTCTATCGAGCCATCAGCCTTTCGCTTTATTTTGAGAACCCATTTGTTCCCAATAGCTCTACGTCCTTTTGGAAGATCAACCGCTTCCCGCACTTGGTTTGATTTCATTGACTCCATTTCCTCTTCCAAAGGCATGAATCTATTTTTCCTTACTAGGCAATTCGAGCCTCATTAATATTTCTTGGCTCATCCTCATCTTGCGGAGCAACCATAAAAGTTTCCCCTTCAATGTCAAAACGTCGACGGGGAATACTTTGGCGACTTGTTCGCCTTATGGGAAATTGTACACTTTGCACATCATTCCCCATTATGCTCCCACTTGGATTAGGTAATGATGATGTCGTCTCATCAAGTGGTTGCAATTGAGAATGAGTTGAATTCAATTCATCACTTCTCATATTACTCCCACTTGGATGAACTCCACTAATATCATTATATTGATCCAAGGTCTCAAATAGGGAATAATCTTCTCCTATTTCGCCCTTCTTAGGAAATTCATCCTCTAAGAATGTGACATCCCGTGATTCAAATTCAGTTATACTCCCACTTTCCTGCTCACCTATGAACACATACCCTTTTGAGTGTTCAGAGTATCTTATGAAAATACTCTTCTTTCCTCTAGGACCCAATTTCCCAAACTTGTGAGAGGACTCATGTGTATAGGCAGCACAACCCCATGGCTTAAGATAACTTAAGTCCGATTTTCTACCTGTCCATAACTCATATGGAGTGGAAGTAACTGATTTGGAAGGCACACGGTTAAGTATATAGGCAGCAGTTAACAACGCATCACTCCAAAAAGTAATAGGTAAGTAGCATGCGCCATCATAGACCTAACCATTTCCAGTAGGGTTCTGTTTCTTCTCTCTGCAACATCATTTTGTTGAGGAGTATATGGAATAGACAACTGTCTTTCTATTCCCTTTTCATCACATAATTTTCTGAACTCATCAGATAAATATTCTCGACCTCAATCGGATCTCAATGCTTTTATTTTCTTGTCTAATTGATTTTCCACCAGGTTCATAAGCCTTTTGAAACAACTTATTGCTTCAGATTTATGAGAAATCAAATAGACATATCCGAATCGAGTGTAATCATCTATAAAAGTGATGAAATAAACAGCCCCATGCCTTCCTCTCACATTCATTGGACCACAGACATCAGAATGGATTAAATGCAGAGGAAATTCAGCTTTTTTACCTTTTCCAAATGGTTTCCTTATCGTTTTCCCTTCTAGGCAATGCTTACATATGGGCAAATCGACTTTTTCAATGTTGCCCAACAAGCCCTCTTTGGCTAGTCTATTCATACGCCGTTGGCCAATGTGACCAAGTCTAGCATGCCACACATTCACATCATTATCATATGTATTAGGAGACGTGAGAAGGGAATAACAAACATTTGCATTAACATAATCAATATCTAATACAATGAAACCATCTAGAAAATAACAACAACCATAGTAATTTGTATCCAAAAACAAATTCACACCTCTATTACAGAAGTTCATATTAAAACCTAATTTAACCAACACTAAAACAGACACTAAATTCCGACGAATCTCCGGAGCATACAACACATCATGTAGGAACAAAGTGCGTCCACCACGCATATTCAGTTGGCATGTGCCAATTCCTTTCACTTCAGCTCTGGAGTTGTTTCCCACATAGATCCACTTAGTTCCAGTTGATATTCGTCGGAATTCCACGAAGGATTCTCTATCCTTCGTTACATGGACTATCGCTCCTGAATCCATAGTCCACAAAGGATTAGACTCAGTTAAGAATACAGAACTCGACACAAAAGCAAAGTTCTGAAAAATGCAAGGGGTGTTTACCTTCTTTGGCTCACGACAGTTGCGAGCATAGTGACCCTTCTTGTCACAGTTGTAACATTTCACCCTTGCAAGCTTCTTCATGCGAGGACGCTTTCCTCTTTCATGTTGGTTAAACTTGGGTTTCTTCCCTGAAGGACCTGCTTCCTTGCCTTTCTCTTTATCAAACCAGTTAGGGCGTTTGCGCTTGGAGCTCGAAGCTCCATGTGACCAAGTCTAGCATGCCAAGAGGCGGTCCTCTTCCAGCTCAAGATGGCACACAGCATCCTCAAAGGTTTTGATATTCTCATTATGGGTCAGGTGCACTTTCATATGCTCCCAACTCTGAGGCAAGGAACGAATCACTGCTTGCACTTGCTGCTCATCTGTGAGGACGTGGCCAGCATCTTTCAGCTCATTTATCATGTTTGACATCTTTCTAGGATGTTGCTTCATGGTCTAACCATGAGGCTTCTTATAGGAGTCAAACCTAATAGTAAGTTGTCTCAGTCTGGTCACCGAAGTATGACCAAATCTAGCTGCCAATGCCTCCCACATTTCCTTGGCATTGTCAAAACGCCTAAACTCTCGCATGACGTCATTTTCCATGCTGCTCAGCAACGTGATGCGAGCAAGAGAGTTCTTTCTTTTCCATGCAGCGAAAGCTTTATCTCTCTTGTGCCGTGCAAAGTGTTTCCTTTTTCAGGTTCTACCATGGTCGCAGTTAAGAGCTTCAAGTGCCTCTTGCTCTTCCAAAGACATATTGATTTTCATGTGCCATATTTCATAGTTGTCACCATTGAGCTTTTCACATTTGTTCAGCTCGGCAACTATGCTCTTTGTAGCTGAAGCCATTGATCTGAACACATCAGACATATATGCACGAATTATTAATTCCTATCATTTATGCATCCCTATTTGCATAAACCCATCATATTAATGAATAATTTCAAGTAAGGCTTCAGAATCAAAAGGTCACTAGGTTTCCAATCATCCTCCAAAAATCCTAACTTAAAATTACCACTAATATAATTGTCTTATGCAAAGTAAATTCTATGAAGCTACAAAAACTTCTATAACTACCCACAAAGAACAAAGAATAATGTAAAAAGCAACAGATAATTGACATCCAATAAAACAATAATACTTTCAAACAATACAGCTAAGATATCGGTTGCTACATCAACAACAATCAGGTAGTAAATATTACATTATATGTCCACAAAGCACACTTAACAAAGATCAGCCAATACATCTAACACCAAGTCAGCACACGAACTGGGAAAGATCCTCTTTTGTTCAATTTATTGATCTTTTCCCTTGTAACAATCCAGTAATATTTATTTACAAAATCCATCACAATTTTCTTATAAGAAGCAACTCTGTTGACATCCCATATGCGATTCAACACTCCTTGCCATTCATGTGGAAGGGTGTTCAGGAAAAATCGCACCATCTTAGACTGTGACATAGGACGACCATTCCATATGACCTTTTGAATCTTCCTGTTGACCTCAAGGACGTGATCAATTAAGTCACCACTCTCCCATCGATGATCAGTCAAGTCAGCTATCAACTTAGAAAGCCTTTTCTTTTGTTCATCGGTAATTGCACGAATAGGTGGACGCAATTTGAGGGGAGGCATTGTTCCTGCAACAAATGCAGAACAAATAAGGGATCACAAATAATCCACATAAACTTAATTGAAAAAGAAACACATTCTTTTCCCTTTTTTTTTTTTTTTTTTTGTGGGGTCAACGGTCAATGGTCAAATGTCAACGGGTCAACGGTCAACGGTCAGGTCGCCGGTCGTCGGACCGGTCGGACCGGTCGGGCCGGGTCGGACGAATCGACCGGCAAGCGCCGTGCGCGTGCGCGGGCTGACGTCACGTAGACGTCAGCTGGCACGTGCCGCGCGGGTCGGGTCGGGTCGCCTGCCGGTGACCGCCCAGCCAACCGTCGTTGACGCATCGTCGATGACGTCATCCCAGCGGTTACCGACCGTTGGGTGACGTCATGCTGACGTCAGCACACGCTGGTTCACCGACCGGCGCGTGACGCCCACGCGCAGCGGCTTCTGGCCGCGCGTGTGGGCGCGTGCGGCGTTGCCCGGCGGCGCACGACATGTCGCCGGACTCATCTCGACGAGCCCTTCCACCCTATGTCATCAGAAATCGATTTCAACTTACAGAAACTCGAAAAAACGGACGAACAGCGCTCGGGTGTCGGGATTTCTTGCCCCGATCCGTGTCGGCCGAATTTCTTCGCGAAAAATCAATCAAAAAACATGAAAAAGATCAGGAAAACATGAACTAGGGCTCTGATACCAATGTTGGGATTAACGGATCCCCAAAAACCGGATTCGACACTAAATCGAACCCCTAAATCAATGCGGAAGACGAGCCCGGGAAAACAACACCTATCACCGATCCTAAAGCACACCACCGATTCGAGCGTACCTTTTTAGCCACAGATTAAACACCGACGCCGATATGAGGAAGAGAAATTTGGCCCTGTTCGATCCGATGAAGCAAATTCGTCTTGAAGGGAAGAAAAAAGTGCCTTTCGCTTCACTGTTTTCTTTTTGGGAGAGAGCGGGAGAGAGAGAGAGGGGGAAAGGGAGACGTACGTAGGTTCTGATTTCCAAAAGGTGCGTTCTCTCTCTCTCTCTCCTCCCTTTTATACGCCCCTCCATCCACGGGCCCTACTCCTGCGGGCCGGGCTTTTTGGGCCCAACTTGGGCGGACGGGCCTTAAGTCCATCACTAATAAAACCATCATTATGCTTGGATGTATGAATGATAAAATGAATGATTCGACTATAAATGTGTGAGGTCTAGATATAAGACTGAGTGTATGGCGTGGAACGAAACATGATATTTCAGTTTGGCCCTATTATTGAAATTTTTTATCTTGGATATGTTGTCATCACATTGAAGGGTTTCATGATGGTGATCTGATTATGCAGCATATGATTCTTATAGAATTACAATTGCTTTAATATCGAAGAATTCCATGATATTGATATCCATTTATCCCTTGACTTCCTGCCTTGTCTATCTTGTATGAAATTAGAGGCTGATTGTTATGCTCGATATAGCTTGTTGAATCTTTTGCTGCTAAGTGGTTGTACTCACCCCGTTTGGGGATTAACATTTCAGACTAAGTCAAGATACCTCTGCTACCACCGCCACCAGTAGATGGACCAAGTGATTGAATATGACCACGAGGAGACAACAGAGGAAGGAACTTTTGGACGCCGACACTGATCGATGGACTTTAAGTATACGACTGTTAGAAAAGATGTCGGTCATCTTTTGAAGTATAGCCGAGTATAGAAGACTACGGCATTTTGGTGTATCGACTAAAGATGTCCATCTAGTTTTATGTGGATAAAAGTGTTCGGCTTATTACCTATAAATGTGTTGGGTTGGTGTGCATCGTTTTAATCAATGAAAGGGGAGTTGATGGATGTGCTTCCGCCATATAAATTGCGCAAGCACCGATCTAAAATATATAAACCCCAGGATTGATAGACCTTCAGATCAAGTAAGAGAATGGTAATCGAACTGTGGCGACCCTAATGGTTCGGGGGCCGTCGAGGGTTGCCACATGGGGATCGTGCGGCCAATCATCAATCTAAAGGGAATATTGGTGAGATGACTAGTGTCGAATCTGCATGTCGAAGCATATCCATTTCCGCTATTAAACTAGACTAAGTTAGTGCTCTTTTCTTGGGTAAAAATTTCCTAGCCAGGAAACCCTCCTTGACGACGAAACTAGAGAACCGGGTATGGCTGATTACCTGTGGAATCATGGGTTGATCTCAGACACTACATACCGAAACATACAGAAATTTTGCGCTGTCGATAGACAGTCTGATGGCTGCAACAAAGCCTGGGATGAAGCATACATGAATGAATTTGGAGACGTCGACAATTTTAACCTATCTATGAGACCATCTACGAGCCCCATACAGGTGAGATAGCTCCTAAATTTATTCTTAGAGGCTGGAAAATGAGCGGTAAGAAAGCCTAACAGCACTTTGATACTCACTCCTCAGTTTTTCTCTGCAAGTAGGATTTGATTGACAGAGATGGGTTTGGAATTAGTCGGATGATGACACTAGTAGTCACTTTGAGAAGGAAAGAGGTGCAGGAAGCTTTCCACATCGACCCTTCGTATATTCCAGTGAACTATAGCCAGGAATTGTTCATGATTCAAGAACTTGACTCAAATCAAGGGCATGGAAAATCCCTAGGGAATGATAAATCATGCGGTTTCGCTTAAATAGTGACCTGGTTCGACAGAACACTACGTAGAAAGCGACACAGAATCATCGATGTTGCGGATTCTAAAAGAACTCATACAGACCCAATTGCTCATTTGGATATATAGGTAAGGCGTATTAGATGTTAGAAACAAGAAGAAAATCATGCCAATGCATTTAATCTTCTTCTTTTTTTGGGTAAGGTCCAATGCATTTAATCTTGAGTTTGCAACATTTGATTAATTTGAGATATAATCATGATTGTATTACAATTGGTAGAATTAGTGCATAAACATTAATTGACCATAATGGAAGTTATATATTCATTCATCATCAAGATGTCTTTTTTGGTTTTAGACATTAATAGTACCAAATATTTACTTTCACAGATCAATTTTTTTTCTTTTTGAGCAGTGGGACTACAGATATAGCCATTCCTTTGTCAACGGCTTGGCGCAACGTTAAAGCCCTAAAGCTCAAACTACAGGATAAATGGTACCCTTGGAACCAAAACAATCTGGTAAGCGCAATTTCAAATCAAGCTGGAGAAAAGCTTTCGTGCAGTAATTCACGTTAAACAGAAACAAGACTCTTTGGTTTATGATCAGCTCGGAGGTTGGGTCAAGGTATACGAAAGACTTACGTTCGTTGCTGTGTTGGGATCGAGATATGAAGTCCCAATGTATCTCCCCTCTCATGCACATGCTTTGTTCAAAAGCATCCTATCGAATACACCCATGCCACGGGCACCAAGTCAACAATGAGAAGTTCGAAGTGGTATCGCTCAAGTGACGACTCAAGAAAATATCCATGCTTGATTTGATGAAGCCGTTGATGTGGATCATTTGTGATTTTCTAGGTCAGCCTGGAACAAGTGAAGTGCTTTCAAGCACACGACCGACCAAGAAATTCATGTTTCTGCAGTTGGAAGTGATTGTTATTTCCTGTTGGTTCTTGATTCCAAATTCTCAACTGCAATGAAGAAGGTCATTGTGTTTTATTCCTCTACTTTTACCTCTCGACTTTCGCTTCTTTCTATTTTTTCCTCTACCACAAGAATAAACTAAGATGGGCATGCAGCTTGCTCCTGGCCGATTCCAGGAAGGAAAACGAAAATTTATGAAATGCCAATATTTTCTGATTTTTAAAAAGAAAATCATTTTCCTGAATGCAAGGTATAGGCCTCTTGCTGACTATAAAATGATAGTGCATTATCTCATCTGCCTAGATGATCTAAACATCATAAAATGAGAAAAATGTATTCCAACAGAAAACAGTTGAAAGTTCGCTGTCCAGCCACTTGTATGGTCTGAACGGCAGGCTACGGACCTCATATTGCTCGGCACACGACCCCAAGCAAAAGCCAAGATGCCTCAATGCATCTACGAGCCACTGGGCTCATGAGAGCCGGCCCAGACACTTCACAATAATGTTAATGAACCAATAGCCTTGCAAATACCCACTGTTCAGCATGCACACAATTTTGACAGCTTATTAAAAGTCACAAATTCTCGAAGGGGTAGAGTCTACAATCATTTATAATTATTTATTATTTAGTTTTTATTGTTCAAGATATATTGTTATTCTCACAATAGATTAAAAATTGTCATCTAATTATTTTTCTTAATTTTTCATTTAACTCAAAAATGGTTTAGAAAAGTTCAAAAAGTCAAGGTGATGCACCCCAAGCCATAAGGACCCATGAAGGTTGGCTTGAGGTTCATCAATTGACTAAGTCAAGACCAACAGCTCTTTAGCCATAGCTCGGACAATGGCTTATAGCCTATTGCGAAAAAAATGCCAAAAGATGCACCAATTGAAGCACAAGTGGCAAAGGATGAAAGCTTCGAAATCGCAAGACACAAAATTTACGTGGAAACCCGAAACGGGAAAATTCACGAGGAGAGAGAGGGGTTTTACTATCTTCAACAAAGAGTTTGAGAGTTCAATCCAAAAGCTCTAAAAACCACTTGGTGAGCCGCAAGATCTAAAGATTTAACGAGAAGTTAATAATAAAAAAGAAAAGGAAATAATATGGAGGCTAGGATTTTTGATGTGTTATTAAACACATTCCCTTTAGTCTCCCTTCAAAAAAACCCTAAAACAAAAGTGCATAGTCTAAAATACCCTTATTTCTAATTGCAAAGTCAAAACTCAACAAACCTCCACATTGACTTCAAATCTCCAAAACAGCATTATGCCCAATACTACATGACTGGTCTAAAATACCCTTATATCTAATTTGAAAGTCAAAACTCAATAAATCTCCACATTGGCTTCAATTTTCCAAAAGAGCATTATGCCAAATGTCACAAGACCTCTCTCCTTCCACACCAAAAGTGAATACAAAAGGCTACCCTTAAAACAGCAGAATTGATGATGCACACCCCTAAGCCTATGCGAGCGTACTCGGTATAAGAAACAAGAGATAAAAAGTCACCAACTCTGCCTAAGAAAATCAAATGGTTAAAACACCAATCAAGTTATCAAGTCTAAGAAATGCTTAAACTTGGTCAAAGGAACTAGTTTGGTCAATATATCTGCCATATTATTTGCCGCAAATACTTTCTTCATCATAACTATACTCTTAGTAACCTCATCACTCACAAACTAAAACTATATGTCGACGTGTCTTGATCAACTAGATCGCACTTTGGTTATTACAAAAAATAATGGAGGCTCCCTCCTACTTCACTCCAAATTTTATAATCAAATGCTTTAACCAAAGATCTTCTTTTATTGTTTCCACTATTGCCATGTACTCTTTGTCGGTGGTAGACAAAGCAATTGTGTCCTACAAAGTTGCTCTCTAAATAACCGAAATTGTTTATGTAGTCAGTATCAACAACTGAATGTCCTATATTACAATCTTTATTAAAGACCAAACCCACATTTGAGGTACCTCGGATGTACCGAAGAATCTATTTCATGGCTTGCCAATGAGCTTTACCCGGATGTGCCATATATTTACTCACAACACTAACAGATTGTGAAACATCTTGACAAATGCAAATCATAACATATATGAGACTATCTACTGCATTAGAATATGAAACTTGAGACATCTCATGTTTCTCTTCTTTAGTTTTAGGCAATAAAGAAGTTGAAAGCCTAAAATGGAATACCAAAGGAGTATTTACTGGTTGGACATTCTTCACACCAAAGCGTTCAAGCACTTTTTCAATATACTGATTCTACGAAAGGTATAACTTCCCAACCTGTCTATCTCTTCGAATCTTCATACCAAGAATTTTCTTAGTAGCTGCGAGATCTTTCATCTCAAATTCCCTATTAAGTTGCCTCTACAAATTTTTTTCTCACATATGTTCTTTGTTGCAATAAGCATGTCATCTACCTATAATATTAAATAAATAAAAGACCATCATGCAATCTCTTATAGTACACATAACTGTCATGCATACTTCATGAGTAGTCATGACTCAACATAAAGCTATCAAATTTCTTGTACTACTACAACGGAGATTGCTTGAAACCATTCAAAAAACGTTTCAACCTACAAATGTGATCTTCTTTACCTTCAACAACGAATTCCTTAGGTTGAGACATATAGGTCATCTCTTTAAGGTCGCCATGTAAAAAAGTGGTCTTAACATCAAGTTGCTCAAGTTCTAGACCATAAATAACTACTAACATGAGTAACACACGAATGGAATTATGTTTCACAACTGGAGAGAGCACTTTATTGAAGTTGATCCCATTCTTTTGACTAAAACCCTTCGCTATCAAGTGTGCCTTGAATTTTTAATCTTCAACCTTCTGATTTTCCTCTTTTCTTTGAAAGCCTATTTGCACCCAAAATATGACATTCTGATTTTTCAGGTTCTTATTTCGATTGGATAAGTTGGGCCTTTCATCAACGCGCCTATATTGCTTTTCTCTGAGATGGCCACTCGTGAGATAACTAGACTATCTGGGGAAGTCATTAAGAGATTTTATTGCAATAGACTTGAGGATTCGACCAGGAATCGACTACTCAACCGTGCTCATCTGCAAATATCATTTTGGCACAGTAAGATCGATTAGAAACCAAAGATAGGTCCCACTAATTTGTAAGATTCTCATCGATCGACACTAGATTAATTTTTCTATCGTTTTGGTACCTTGTGTATGTCTTTGAAATCTCGAGATTTTCATGACCACCGAGAGTCGCCAATGTGTCAAAGAGGTACGAAGAGGTTCATTGTGACTCGAAGAAAATCAACCACGAGTCATTTGCATTAAAAATTTCTAAAAGTTACCAAGTAGCCTAGGTCACGCTAAAATCGCACCAAATTGAAATTAACCGCGAATTTGAATCCGATTTCAGAAATTTAAAATTCTGTCATATCACAAGTCATTTTAAGAATGTCGACTCAGTTTTAGAAGATTTTTCTGCAAACGAGACTTTTTGGGAAAAAGAGTCGAAGTAGGGTCATTTTTGTCCAGAAAATTCTAAGGACCGTTTTCGATCGTGAAATTGGGATGCAAGTGGGATCCATTGATGAGGAAAAATGCCAATTTGATTGTTGTTATGTTGTTTGGATTTATAGAGATCGATTTGAGTTGATTCAAGAGGAAATTGATTCAATTTGAACCAACCTCCACCAAAATTCGTAGCACCCCCTTAGGTCCAACAATTGGACCACTTCAAGCTTCTAGAAGATGGCATTTTTGGCTAAAAATGGGCTATGGATGACAGCATTACAAGGTGGACTAGTCAAGGGAACCAAGGAGATGAGATTGAAGGAGAGTTAATGGAATTGAAGGGGAGATGTCACAAATTCGTAGCCAAGGGGGGAGCAACCTTTTGGACCCTTTAGCAAGCTTCTTGAGGAAGCCAAGGAGAGGAAAACGGTTGAGGATAAGGCAACAACAAGTGGGGGCAAGTGCTTGAGTGTTTTGGGATATTTAACTTAACTTTTGAGGCAATTGGGCCCCCCTTCAATCTTCAGCAGCCTTCTTCTCCCTTGAATCTTGGCTTTCTCCATTGTAGAGGCTTTAAGAAAGCTTGAGAAAACCAGAGGAGAACCAAGAAACCGAGCCAGCCCCTTCCCCCTTGCTGTCGACCTCATTTCCTTCCCTGTTTTCTCCTTTTATCGGTTTCTACTCCAACTAACATTTCTCCAAAGATCTGAGTTAAAAGTGGTCTTCTTGGACGAATTAGCCTTCAAGCCGCCCACCGTTGTTTTTAGCACATCCAAACCATTCAGAATAGCCTGACCTCGCGTCGAACGGAGTCGTTAGCCGTCCTGTACGCTGGCGAGAAGGAATTGGTCGCCGGACCGTCTAGAAGCCACCCGCCTGCATTGTTTTGCCTGTTTCGTGACTTTCAGCCATTTTCTCCCTATTTCGACCCTACCTCCACCCATACCAACCACCAGTAAGTCCCTCTTGACCCTCGAGAGCCACCGATTGCTGACCATCCCCTCGCCGGAGCTTTAATTAGCCCCTTTCTTTACTGTTTCAGCCACTGGTTTGGCCTCTGCAGTCCAAGAATAGAAGCTGAAGTTTCAGCAAGCCATGAGGCTTCGTGGAGCATTTTCAAGCCCTTCTGAAACTCGTTTGGTGTCACCGTGGGCTAGTTTGTCAATCGCCTTCATGTCCTCATCACGGTGAACTCATCGGCGTGCAAATCAAGTGAGTTTGCTCACTAAACCTTACTTAGTATGTTAATTATCATTAAGGGTGTTTAGGTTAGCTTAATTATTGATTAGTGTAACTTAATTAGTGAGATTTGTACAATTGATGATGGATTAGTCGAATCCAGTAGAATTCCTGCAGTTTTGGTTTCTGAACCCTCACCGTTTGCCATTTTTGTGGATCGAAATAGGTTACGAATTTGAGGTTGATATCTTCTTGAGAAATGTTTTAGACATCCTCAGCTACAACATATATTTTTCTCAAGATTTTTAGGGATTTAAAAGAATGAGATATTGGTTCCGTCATTTTCAAACAGAGCCTCAGTTTTCGCAAGAATTGATGACCTTTTAAGATTCTAGGGATTTTTATCAACTCTTAGAGTTCGAATTTCAAAATGATTTTTTGATAAAAGTTGTTTGTCAGATCTTCTAGTTTAACATAGTCAAATTTCAAATCAAACAGACATGTTTTAGATCTCGAACCAAACTGATTTCAGAAAATAGACTTTCTGGAAACAGACCCAGTTTTTTATGTTGGATTGAGCAATTTACTAGGCCGAATCGAGAAGGATCTGCGTTAAGGTGTTTGCATGAAAAATATTTTTTTTATGTGTCTCTTACAATATATTCAAATTTGGGAATTTTCTGAACTCGTTTGATTTGGTTCTGAATTTAAACTTGGAGACGTGCGAGTGGGCCTATTCTGCCGATTATGGCTGGTTATGATTTTGTGATGGTTCTTAAGACTTTGATTGCTGAAAGTGCATAATTGACAATATATGGTTGGTTTGTGACATGCCAAGAGATTATGCTTGATGACCGTGTGAAAGTTAAGAGAATCCTCCCCAACGTGTGTTGGTCTACGTTAATAGTTAGGAGAATCTGTCCCTTGCGTATGTTGGTGGATGTTAATAGTTAAAAGAACCCATCCCCAGCGTGTGTTGGTGGACATTAAATACTATTCTTCCTCAGCGTGTATCGGTAGTCATTACTTTTCTCCAGCATGTGTCGGTAGTTATTACCCTTTCCTTGGCGTGTGTCGGTAGTTAGTACTCTTCCTCGGCGTGTGTCGGTGGATTTTACCCTTTTCCCGGCGCGTGTCGGTAGTTATTAGTCTTCCCCGACGTGTGTCGATAATTATTATTCTTCCTCGGTGTGTGTCGGATAAAACTGCTCATGTAGCTAGTAATAGTTAATTAATTGGAACGTATGTTGAGTTGAATTGATGGATTGACGTGTGTCAATAATTCTTGCTTTGATGTGTATGGGTAGTTCTTGCTCGTGTGAGCAGTGATTTAATTATAATTCTTGCTTTGATTTGTATCGGTATTTCTTGCCCGTGTGAGCAGTGATTTCTTGCCCGTGTGAGCAGTGACTAAATTGTGATTCTTGCTCGTGTGAGTAATGACTGGTTTAGACGTTCCAAATTGGTGTGTGAATTTGCTACATACACATGATTGTGATATGAACTGTGCTGATCTGGAGGAATGAACTGAGGCCAAGGTAAGCCTCTGTGATTGTATGCTTGAGTGATTAAGACGTCTTAGGCATATTACCCTTTTAATCGGGGTTTAGAGTGTGAACTCGCTAAAATTTATATCTCACCCCGTCGTGGGCTTCATTTTTCAGGACCGTAAGGTGGAAGACCTGGAGCCGAGTTGAGAGGATATGAAGTGTAAGTCAAATAGGATAGTTTCTTTTTAAGAGTCAATCATTTGAAGTCTTGTGGCTGTAGACTTTTGTATATGACTTAGTGTGTATTAAAAGCATGTTTGTTTGAAAATCCGTTGTCCTGTTTTTCTATCCCGAGATGATTACTGTCAAGGGATTTATTATTTGCTTCCGTATGTGCAACAAAAAGAAAGGGTTGGCGACTCATTTTGGGAAGTTGCAAAATTTTTATTGACTACTGAGGAATGGGCACTCGCTCGAGGATTGGGGCATGACACAAGAACTCTTTTGCCTTCAAGCAATTTCACAAAATCCCAAGGTTGGTTCTTATGAAGAGATTTGGATCTCTTCATTCATCACAACAAGCCACTTCTCCAATTTAGAATAAATAGTAGCTTCACGAACATTAGAAGGTTCATCAATACCAAGCTCTTTAGCAATTGTAAGAGCATATGCTGCCAAATCAGCAAACCATACATTTTGGGAGGTTTAATTTGTTGTTTAGCCCTCCTTGCAACCAAACTCTAAGGTTGCTCAAATTCTTCTACTTCATCTTTGATAAAATTTGAGTCTTGTTACTCGTTGTCACTTTCTGGTCAAATAGGAATATCTTTAGATATTTTTCGTGGATGCTCTACATGAAGCTCCACCTCTTTTCCAACATTCTTCTCTTAGATACCTGTAAATCCAATAACAACTTTTCTCTTTTCAAGTATGGAATTTTCATCAAAAGTAACATCTCTACTAATTATAAACTTTGATGATTGTGGGTCAAAACACCATAACCTATATTTTTTAACCCTATATGCATAACCAACGAAAATACACTTCTTAACTCCAAGTTCAAGGTTACCCTCTTTTACATGATAATA
This sequence comes from Eucalyptus decipiens, assembly GCA_014182575.1. Lineage (NCBI taxonomy): Eukaryota > Viridiplantae > Streptophyta > Magnoliopsida > Myrtales > Myrtaceae > Eucalyptus > Eucalyptus decipiens. The sequence continues at coordinate 10,020,403 of CM024612.1, read as the reverse complement.
AGCAAGACATCTAAATGTTTTTAAACTAGAATAATCATAAGATTAACTTGACCATATCTCATTAGGAGTCTTATATTCAATTGCAGTTGAAGGAGAACAATTCACCAAATAACATGCCGTATCCATGGTTTCAGCCTAGAAATCTTTACAATTCTAGCATTAGAGAGTATACACCTATCTCTCTCCAAAGGTCATGCGCTTTGCTACCCCATTCTATTGAGGTGTATACCTAACTATTCGATATCAAACAATCCCTGAATCTTTATAGTATTTATTGAAATCACATCCGTGAAACTCAAGACCATTGTGCATTCTGAGACACTTTATCTTCCTCCCAATTTGATTTTCTATCAACATCTTCTACTTCGTGAACTTATAAAAAAATCACTTTTACGTTTTAAGAAATAAACCTAGACTTTCCAAAAAAAATCATCAATAAATATCAAAAGATAAACCACATCACCCTTAGATGTTAATTGTGCCGGTCTCCATAAATCGGAGTAAATATAGTCAATTGTGCCCTTCATTGAGTACACCCCAAGACTAAAACCAACTATGCGCTGCTTCTTGGAAACAAAAATTCACAAAAGTCAAGTGAGATCATATGATCCCCATAAAATAAACTACGTTTACTCAAGATATTCATTTCTCTTTTGCTCATGTGGCCCAACTACATATGCTATAACATTGATTTTTCAGAATCTGAAGATGATATATTTAAAGGACCCACAATAGTACTTCCATGTAGAACATAAAGGTTGTTCTTTTGGTTATCTCTCATCACAATCAAGGAGTCTTTTGAAATTTTCAAAACTCCACCTCTACCTATGTATATGCACCCAATAAAATCTAAACTGTTCAATGAAATAATATTTATCTTCAAATCTCGGATGTGCTTAATGTTTGTCAAAGTTCTTACTACATTATTATGATATTTGATTCACACCGTACCAATACCCACAATTTGCAAACCGTATTATTGCCCATTAAAACTAAACCACCAGTGACTTTCTCATATGTGTGGATCTAATCTCTATGTGGACATATGTGGTATAAACATGCTGAATCCAAAATCATTCATCATCGACACGAAAATTCGAAGACAAATAGTAAGAACCTCATATGCATTAGCTAACTCGTTATTTTTCACCAGGCTAGCCAAATTGGAATTCTCCATCGATTTCTTCCCCTGAGTTTTGAGCATTGGACACTCATTTTCACAGTGTCCGAATTTATGACAATAATAATACTTCACCTTACTCTTATCACCTGACCAAGACTTCGAATGCTTTTTACTATTACTGCGCGTCTATCAAGATGATTCGATCTTCCCCTAACAATTAAGCCATTGACTTTATCATTACTACTACTTGGATTCTACTTTGTACCCATGTCCCGGAATTCAATGATACCTTCACATCTTCAAGAGTTATGGATTCCCCTCTATACAATGTCACGTCCCGATCCTCCGAGCATGTGCCAATCCCTGCTTGGTCGATATAATAGCGATGTCCCAGGATGCACCGCCGACCCATTCGATTTAATATACGTATGTGAAAACAGTTATAAATCCCCAGATAATAAAACAATATGATAGGAAAGCAGGGCCATAAAATTTCAAACCACACTAACACACTTATATACATATATAACCTACCATGTCATATATTATACAAGTCAGTCTAGGTATATAAAAACATATATATCACAACAGATTCTCAATCAGGGGACAGGGTCTAACATCCACTACTCCTCATCATCGTCAAATTCCTCCAGCTCCATCTCCTCGTCAACCTCTCCTTCTTCCTTGCTCTAATTGGTGCCTTCAGCTAAATACATCGGAGAGTCAGAATCGCCTTCGAGATTGGGGTCCTTGGCATCCACTACCGATCCACCTTTCGGATCTGTTGTCCCCTTCCCGAGCGCAACCTCCAAAACATACTAAGGTACATCAAACTCCGGTACAGGGCCCTCCCTTCTCCCGTCATCATAGTGACGGTACCATGATTAGTACTTATGGGGCACTCTCTCGGATCCACCCACGTTAACCCAGACAGTGAATTTCACCATCACACACTCCAATGCTTCAGGGTAGGGACCTACTTCTGTTATCTCCTCTAGTATACCAAAATGCTCGAGAAAAGCTGGGAGTGCTACCATTTACAGACTTGAAATGTTGTCCCACAACGGGGTGAGACTACGTCTCAGCAAGTTCTACTCCGTAAGACTCGATTAGGAAGCCAATACGCCCTAAAGGCTACCTAAGCACAACATGAGTCAGAGGACTTACCTTGGCCTCAATCCCTTCCTGCAAGTCAGTTCAATTCATAAATACTGACAAGTCAGTATGGTGGAAAATAACACGAATTCGAAAATAAGGTGAACGTTATCTCTACGTACTATATGGGATTAATAATGTGATACTAGTACTCTTTTGATTTTCAGTTATCCATAAAGCTCATCCATCTCCCCCTCCCCTCCCCCGGTCTTTTCTCCCAACCAACAAAAAAAATTAGACCATAAATAGGAAAATATAAGTCCTACATCAGTTGGACAGACTCTATTAAGTGATTCATAAATCAACATCCATTCTCATAAAGTTACCATTTTATGTAGCTACTCGAAGTACATTTTTTTAGGGACTAGCCCATATGGAAGGAGCATGGTCATTGTATGTGGTATTAGAATAGGAGCCCCTCTATTGGGTAAGTGGTTCATGGATGGAGTAAGCCCATGCCCGATTTGACAAGAACAAAGAGTGACCATCAAGGTAGGAGGGCTTAGAGAAGATGTGACTCCTAGCAGGATTCTAAGAAGGAGGAGGCAACACAAATAGACTGGACCACACATCTAAAAGGGAAAAAATATTGCGAGGTAATACAAACCAACATTGATGAGAATGTCTATTCTTCAAGTGGAGAAGTTTGTGATACCTCAAATCCCACGTCAATTGAAAGAGATTCTATTAAATGATTCATAAGTCAACATCCACTCTCGATGATTAGTACCTTTTGTGGCTATCCAAAATATTTCTTCTTTTAAGACTCCGCTTTCGTATAATGGATCAAGTTGTTACAAAACATATTGAGAAAACATAATTGGATATTAAAGACAGGCACAACTAAAATGAAACTAGTGACGCAATGTAAAAACCAACTTAGACTATAGTATAATGTTAGAAGATCCACCATAAGAAATTAGAGAACAAGTTTTCCCATTCCTAAAGGCTTATCATTAGCAATGGCTTAGAGTCGGTTGCCCGTCTTTGCCTAAATTGTTGCTGCTAAAGAGTACCAGCTACAACTTTGTGGCAATGTCACTCACTTTTTTCTTTTTTCTTTTTTCTTTTTTTTTTATTAAGGATGGTATTGGGAGCATGTAGCAAGAGTTCAATACGTTCGCACCTAGAAGATCGCAAAGAGGGAACCAAAGTTGAAGCCCATCAACATATCCAATTGGACCTTGAACCCACATTCACTCAAAAGTTTAAACCAAGAAGTTATAAATCAATTATGATATATCAACTACTCAACACTACACCAATTCTCCAATATGAGACTTTTTTAACATAATTCACACGTTCATCTTAACAGCGTGCATTAAGGATAGGTCTCCCGTTTCTAAAAGCTGTATTACCAACAACACTAGCCATCCTTAAAAGTGCTACTAGGGACGATAAGGCCATCTGATGTGATCCGGGCAGTTTTTATATGTTTCCATTGCTCTTCAAATTGCTCTTCAATAGATAGGAATATTTTTTATTTTATTTTTCAGTTCCTTATTTTGCATAGTAAAGCGGATTGCACAAAAGACCTCATACCTCAAAAAATAAAAATAAACATTCCAACTTTAGCTCTAATTCTAATCCTACCTAAAATATTTTTGTCTCACAAAATACTCCCAACTTTTGGCTCAGCTCCAATTCTATCATAATTTTTTCTTTTTTATTTCGTAAAAACTCTCAAACTTTAGATTTAGTCTCAATTTTTCCGTAAACTGCTGTCTTGTGCGCAAGCCCATTTGCATCGATGAATTCAATGTGAGAGAGAGAGAGACACGCATTGCCGAAATTATGATATTTTAGTTAAATTTACCTTATTATCCAAGGGAAATAGAGATCATTTTATCGGTCATCAATTATTATTCTTTTGTTTTGTTCAACCTGGCCATATCAATATATCGCGACACCAAAAAAAAATCCAAACGAAAATGATTTACATGTGATGGATTGCTCTCATAATGTCCACATATTCAAATGCATATCGATAGGAGCTTGAGATGGCATTCGATTCTTAAATGGAGGATATGAACCTTCTTGATATTTGCTTTCAAATTGGCACTTTTGTCATTAGCTTCGGCGAACACGACTAACCTAATCGAAAAGCACCTCAATATTCATCGGCAAAAGACATTGATTTTTGTTTCTTTTTGGTTTATGGTAAAATTGAAATTGGACATAAAGTTTGGAATTCTTTATGGGACAAAAAGAAATTATGGTAGAAGTGGCACTAGACTTAAAGTTGGGGAGTTTTTTATTGGACAAAAATAGGTTATGATAGAATTAGGACTAAACTTAAAGTTAGGAATTTTTAATGAGATTAAAAAAAAAAGTTTTGGATAGAATTGAGATTAGAGTTAAAATTAGGATTTGTTTTAGTATTAGACCTTGGACAAAATGAATAGATCGGATTTATCGAGGTCATCATCCAACTTCACAAGGAGCCCATCTAATAATTAAAATAATAACGATCTTGGATCAACGTAAAGCAAATAAATAGCCAGATTATATCGATGTGCACGCCTTCAAATACCGGTGTACTTTACAATGATATCTAGCGGAAGGAACAGAGATACAAATAACAGTGGTAATCTCACGTCTTTCCCCCTATATACCTGTGATGAACCATCAAAAGTGAGCAAATACATTGGACTATTATAGAGATTATGCAAATATCAACTACAAAACATAGAGCCATCGAAGCCTTTCTGGCTCGGCATGGCCGTTCGCCCTACGTAACTAGCGCAAAGAAAGGGACATTCAATCAAGCTCTGTCAATCCCATTGAAAAGAACCATTCTCTCTTCAATATGATCAATCAAATGACACATTAGGCAGTAACCAAATGATGTATCTAGACTTCTGGATATTTCAAAGAAGATATCCTTGACAGCAAGATTCACACAAGCACGACGCGAAATATTGATGCAAAATCTTGATAAGTAATACGTCAAATTACAATGATCTTATCCCAATGTCTAAAACTATGAAAATCCAAGAATAACCAAAATGAACTTAAGTTACTGATAGCTACGCACATCTACATGTGTAGGTAAAATCTAGCAAAAACATGTTCATATATCATCATCTACCTAAATTATCTCATGCATAACTCCGCAGACACTTTGTGCAAGCAAATTCTCGTAATTATTCCGGAAATAATGAAAGGAAACACCAGAAAGAACTAACAATGAATGATGACATCATCTTCGATACAAGTTTGGTACCTATAGGTAGATATTAACCAGCTGGTGACGCTCTGTTATGTGTCGTCCACTACATAGAAGGTTGTCATGTCTATGTTGCTAGTCGTACTACCGTGAATAATGATTACTAAGGCCAGCCCTCTTAACTAAACCTTCTCATTTCCCATGCATATTGATAAGACCGTCATCAAGGTCATTGTGCTATTTCGTCAAGCATATTACTAGAGACATAAATGCAACACCATTTTCAGGACTCACAATGCGCACGACATTGGAACGCCGGCGCGAAATATAGTTAATTAATGAAGTTTTTCTCTGCGGATATTATTGTGCATGACTTGGGTTCGTCACTATAAAAAGAGGGGTGTTCCGATTGAGGGAACATGGTCTCTTGCACAACTCTTCAATTTAAAGAAGTTGGAAATACTAGAATCATTTAGGCCAACATGGCTAGAATTAGCAGCAAAATGATGATGCGGAGTTATAGTCAGATACTGATTTAAAATCTTGCAGTCTAAGATTTTTCTAGTCATATTGTGCTTGAGAGAGGATAACAGTTTTGGTATGATCATACCTATCCTTCAACTTCTTCCACAGGGTATGAGGGTCTCAAATGAATAAATATTGAGCTGCAGGCTCTCATGCAAATGACGACGAATAAAAATTAGTGCATTTGCTTTATCTTTTGCATTTGAGGTTCTGTCTTCTATAATTGCATTAGCAAGACCTTATTCTTGGAGGTGCATTTTCATGTCAAGGCACCGGGATAAATAATTCTTTCCACTCACTTCCAAGATGTGGAATTTGGACTTTCTAATATTTGCCATAATTCTTGCAAAAATGAATCTTTAAATTAATTAGAAAGATTTTCAAATATCCACCGCTACTTTAGAAGTCGAAGGATATTTTTAGATTTAAAATTGGTTTCAGGCCAAGAAAAAGAAAATGAAGAATTGATAGCAGAAGATGAAGTATAAGTTGATTAATGAAAATAAAGAAAACACTTACCTTGCAAAAATTATTTATTTAGTTGGTAGATCTTCGTGTTGATAACGTGTTGCAAAATATTGCATTGCAAATATATAATAGAAAGAGTATAGAGAGATTAAGTAGAGAAAGTAGATAAACACTAAAGATAGTAGAGAAAGCCAAACACCAAAGATCGTAGAGAAAATCAAAGGAGAAATTTTTATTTTCCTTTTCTTCATTCTATCACAATTATGACAAAACTAAACTTCTATTTATAGGAAAACAATAATACACTTATCATTAATGTCAATATATTAAATAATATATATATATATATATATATATATATATATATATATATTGAATAGGGAGATGAATATTCATTGGCTAGGGAGATGTGCTTAGAATGTACAATACAAATATACCATAATAGGTACATTAGATAAGATTAATGTAATGAATATCCATTCATATATTTCATAAGAGTTCTTTTTTTTTTTTATCATTTTGAGGTATCAATAAATATCTCTCTCTCTCTCTCTCTCTCTCTCTCTCTTTCTCTCTCGTGTCATGTCCCAAACCCCGAGCGCGCGAACATCCCTCCATGGTCATGCAAATGCGACATTCCCAGGTAGTGTCACCGACCCCATTCATTTAAAATGCGCATGCAGAACATATTATAAAACCCCTAACAAAAAATTCACGGGATAGGAAAGTAGGAAACAACTCATTTACAACCAAACATACTTTCATATATATTAACACCAGGGTTTATATACACCAAAAAGGGTCAGAGTTTATATACACAAAAAAGGGTCAGCCTACAAAAAGATCGGTCCACCAAAAAGAAGGAACAATCCTACAACCTCTAGCCGGACTCGTTCACTGATCCCACTTCTGACTCGTCAACCTCAGGAGATGACGGGTCCCCCACCCTACCATCGGGAGGGTCAGTTACGTCCTCACCGAGGATAGCCTCAATCACAGCAGGTGGAATATCAAAACCACTAAGAGGACCAATCCCGAAACCATTGGCTCCAAAGTGGAACCACGCCCTGTATCGATGAGGTACCCTAACAAATAAGGCCTCCTCAATCCAAACGGTGGTCCTAATAAGCTCATAGATCCTATGACTCCCAGGATCCGGGAAAACTCTACACCTACTCAGTAATCTGCACTGGAAGACCATAATGCTTCGGGGGTATCGCCATCTATGGTCCTGAAAATATTTCGCCCACAACGGGATGAGACATTGTCTCAGCAAATTCATCCCCTAAACTTCTATTAGAAAAGAAATACGCCCTAGGGTGGCCTAGCCACATCACCTAGGAGACTTACCTTGCCTCAATCCCTTCCCGTAGGTTAGTACAATTCATATCACTCAATCACATGTAGTAACTAGAACTCAACAACTAGAGCGCAATCACTTTCACATAATCAACAATCACAGGGGTCCTGATTATCGGACCAAATCGTTATGATACGTCTCATACCATGCGACACCATTTGATCCCATAATCTTGCACATCAATAACACTCAGCATGTGTTCCAATTGTTATTCACTACCACACAAGAACATAACCTACTCGCAGTTCAGCTATCTATTGGCATCTAGCCAGGCATCATCTCTCCACCTTGGAGCACGGCTTCATTATTACGTCAACGGCGTTCCCGAAGGAGCATTAGCCCGGAATCTACTACGACCCGCATCCGTTGAGTAGGGCATCCCATATATGGGCAAGTCCCACTCAACAACTTAGGACAAATTCCTCTTAATCATCACACAGTAAATTCAAATTTGGCCCAGGACACTTTGCAGTTCACTAAAGGCTTCTGTTTAAATAGTGACCCCGGCCTCTTTTCTTCATATTAAAAAGTCCAAGAAATTATTCATGTGTGTGGGGGCACGTTAATTTTGAACCAGAAAACTAATATTCTACTATTTCAAACCCCACTATTTAATATAATATTTTAAAATCCAATTTTGGTGTCAAAACCCAACACCTGAGATTTTCTGAATAAAATTCATATTTTTCCCAATCAATACTCAATTTGCAATATCCAACTATCAATTGCATAATCTGAATACAACACAACATCGGCATGAAATTCCGACAATTTAAGGTCCTGAATAATTTCTAGAAAATATTAAATAATTAAATTTATTCCGAAAATTAATTAAATAATAATATTTTATTAATTTTATATAATATATATCATTATTAAATAATTCAATAAATTCGAAATAATTAAATAATATAAAATAATTAATTAAGGTCTAAATAAGATTATACTAATCCAAACATCTACTTAGCCTTAATCAATTATACAATAAACTAATCACACCCCTTAATCTAATCCGCACTTAACTAAACTGATTTATCCACCTACTCTTACTTAGCTTAACCTAAACAACCAATAAGCATCATTAACCTTCTAATCAAGGTTTAGAGGCTAAACTCACCGGAATTGCTTTCTAATGAGTCCATGACGAAGACAACGGCAAGGCGGTCAACAATTGGGCTTGTGGCGACACTAAGCGAGGACCGGAAGGCACCTAAAATGAGCCTTGAAGATCTGGAACTTGCTGGAACTCCAGCTACTGATCACGGCTGGAAGGAGGTGCGCCAGTGGTTGGTTGGGTGGAGAAGGACCGGCGGGTGGCAGCAGTGGCTTGCAAGGGCTTTCAGCGAGCTAGTCGATGGCTCACGGCGGTCCTAGCTGGCTCCGACGGCCTTGGATGGCTCTGACGGTGACCAGGTGACCATGGACGGCAACGAACGACGGTCCTAGAGGGTCAGGGTTGCACGGAACAGCAACAGACGCAAGCTGGCTTCGGCTGGCTCGAGGTGGCTCTTCAATGGACTGCACAGCGACAAGCTGGCTTCGACGGCAGCTGGAAACCAAGGGTAGAGATGGATGAAGGCTTGGATGAGCGGACGAAGGTGGAGAAACAAGCAAGCGAGCGGAGTAGTGCGCACGGACGAGCGGCGACGGCAAGGGACTCCGGCGAGCGTGCGAGCATGCGTCGAACAAGGAGGAGGGGTGGCCGGTTGCTGCTGGTTTTGCTCAACTTTTCCCCCTCTAACTCCCAAGGAAAAGCCCTTGATTTGAGGAAGAAGAAAGAGTTGATGTGAGGGCCCCTTTTTGTGAGCCAATGGGCTTCTTACACTTGTCAAAACCCCCTCCAACTTGGCCCCACCATGACCTCACATGAAATCACCATCCACTCACCTCAAATCTTCCTTGACAAGCTTCCAATAGGTCCAAAATGTGGTGTGCCCCTTGGTATACGAATTTTGAAATTTTGTACATCAATTTCATTCCACTTCCTTCAATTCCCTTTCAATTGAGCCAAATTGAAGTCCATAAATTTATCCAATGTAACCACACTTAAATCCACAATTTTCCTTGACCATAGAACAATCTTAGGTCCCAAAAGTGCGACCGAAAATGGACCTACCAATTTTTCCTGAACCAAAATAACCATACTATGATTTTTCACCGAAAAACTCGGTTTGCAGAAAAATCTTCTAAAGATGAGTCGACGTTCCTAAAATGATTTGTGACACAACAGGACTTCTAATTTCTGAATTTGGTTTCAAATTCATGGTTAATTTCATTCTGGCGTAATCTTAGCGCGTCTTAATCTACTATGTAGCTTTTAGGAAATTTTCGTGCATTTGACCTGTGATTGATCATTTTCAAGTCACAATGTATATCTTCGACATATCGGCGACTCTTGGTTGTCGTGAAAATCTCAAGGTTTCAAATACGGATATAGGGTACCAAAACGATAGAAAAATCGATTCAGTGCCGATCGACAAGAATTGTGCGATCTGGTGGAATCATCCACACTTGATCACATGCCCTTGTTGAGTCGACCTATCTCTGGTTTCTAATCGATTTTTAACTATGCCGTAATGACCCTTGCGGATTAGCTCGTTCGAGAGGCCGTTTCCTAGTCGAATTCTCAAGTCTCGATGCATTAAAATCCCTTAATGGCTTCACTGATAAACTAGTTTTCTCATGAGTGGCCAACTTAGAGAAAAGAACTACATGCACATAGATGAAATGCCCGACTCATTCTATTGAAAACAGAATTGGAAATTTAGGATCTCTCTCTCTCTCTCTCTCTCTCTCTCTCTCTCTCTCTCTCTCTCTCTCTCTCTCTCTCTCTCTCTCTCTCTCTCTCTCTCTCTCTCTCTCTCAAAATATTAAGTATTGTCATAGAGCGGACCGATGGGGTTACATGGTGGACTAGAATTAAGAATACAAGCAATAGATGACCACAAGGAAAAAAATACTTTTAGCGGGGTCAAATAATATCCTGAATTTCACTACTTGCACGAGATACCTTTTTTAAGCCGTTTCAATAAGTGAAGCCAAGTTTTCCTCGTATATCCAATATACTTGCCACAAATTTTATCCAATCTATTCGTTGTCCAAAATTGTCTACACGGTGAATCTTACCATATATCTGGACCACTTTCTCTCTCTGTTAGCCACAACTTTTGTGACACTCCTGAACGTCACATGTCACATGTATCCTTTCTGAATATAACTCGTAATTATAATTGCAAAAGCACAATAAAATATCCATAATATCCCATATAAAAAATGGCATGAGTTTAATTGATAAACTCATGCTTTTGTATATCAACACTAGTAGTTATCATTGTCACATGGTATTCAAACAAATACCATATATTGCATAATTTTTTAGAAAAAGGTAGGGTTAACTTGTATCACTACACCCATACTAACCCGAAAGCGAGCAACGCATTGTCCAAATCACCATACAGTAAAACTACAACTAACGTTCACCACCTGGCATCTTGATATAAGTATATCTTGATATTCTCATTTTATATATAAGGGTACTCTAAAACATTGCATAGGAGGTGGATCCATTCTATAAATCTGAAAAAAAAAAAAATAGAAGTGAGCCAAAATCCAATAAGGAAAATCTCTAAATGTAAGGTAGGAGATTATCTTATCACTCAACCTGGTATTAACAAACAACGAGAAATCAAGTAAAGTACAAAACAACCATTTACGACGAGTACATGAGTAAGTCCTTTATCTTTCTTATTATAATATGATAATGGAAACCAATAACTACATTGCACAAGATTATTCACTCGAATGCAAGCGGATGATATAACATATAATGATGCAAGGCTACCACTAATTAGCTCATTAATAGACATGTGTACCTATATGTATTTTTATATACACAGATAAATGTGGTATATTCATTACTTCTACTTACGAACATTCATTGGATCCCAACTCAAGGGCATCTCAACTCTAAAGGCATCCTGAGCACTCCAGGGCATCCCAACTTATGGGACATCCCAATACACTAGGCATTGTCATTATTTATATATAGGCGACGCAAATAAATATAATATTTTCCATAATCACATAGCGATAGTGCACATTTATACATTATAATCATATGATCTTGCTTGCATCAACAATGAATTCAACACACTTTCTCTAGAATTGATCGTCGGTACACAACAACTTTCCATGCAAATCCGGCAAGAATGCCTGTGAAGACAAGCAGGTGCGGCAAGGTTGTTTGCAAGAGCTGCTGCTGTGGCTATGGAAGCATTGGGAAGGGACCGACAAGGCTGTGGAATGACTGGCGATTCACGATCAGCACCACAAGAAAGAACTAACAATGAACAATGACATCACCTTTGATACAACTTTGTAAACTATAGGTAGATATTTACCAGCTGGTGATACTCCATTATGTGTCGTCCACTATATAGAAGGCTTTTATGGCTACGTTGTTCATGCTTTTAAGTTACTCGTACTAATGTTAATAGCGATTACTAAGTCCAGTCCTCTTAACTAAACCTTCTTGTTTCCAGTGCATATTGATAAGACCATGACCTGGATATCATCTAGGTCATCGTCCCATTTAGTCAGGCATATTCCTAGAGACACTAATGCAACTCCATTTTCTTGTGCACAGCATGAAATACCATTAATTAATTAAGTTTCTTCCCTACGGAAATTATTATGTGTGACTCGGTTGGTCAATATAAAAAGAAGGGTGTTCCGATTGAGAGAACAAGGTCTTTCGCACAACTCTTCAATTCAAAGAAAGTTAAAAAATACTGGAATCATTTAGGCCAACATGGCTAGAATCAGCAGCAAAATGACCATGCTCTTCAAGCTCTTGCTGGTGCTCTCTCTTGTCTTCGTTGTGTCTACAGCTGAGCGGAAACTAATGAGTAAGTTTCAAGTTCACTTCTACAAACTGAATGTCGTATGTAAACATGCTAGCTTGTGCATTCATAAAAAAACTAATTCCAATTAGTATACCATCGGGGTCAATTCTCAGTGTAATTTTCCTCACACCCTTACTTGTTGATTTCACTTTTGACTCGAAATAGCTATTGGCGCACCACTGACACCAGCGATAATACCCGCCTGGATAACATGCTTGACGGTGTAAGGATTGAAGAGCTGGGATAAAATTACTTACTTTCAAAGCACAATCGATATTTTTATCGAGTGCTGTAGGGACACTTTTTAACAGTACCCTAATGACGATCGCCATGATATCAATGTATTTTATAAAATGAATGCTGCGTGACAATGAAGCTCTTTCGCGGGTCATTAACTTTCAGATGCTCTCTTATCTATTTCAGACCTGATTGTGAACGATGGGGTTCCACAAGGTGCCATACAATGCAGGTCATTATATAGTGTGCAAGATGGAGACACATGCGACGATCTGGCGCAGGCGTTCAACTTGACTATGTCAACCTTGAACTTCCTCAATCCTAATCTCGATTGTGATAACCTCTTTATTGGACAATGGACTTGCCATAATTTATGGAGCTTTTTCTAAGGGGGAAAAAGATAGAAGAGTTTACACAGTTCTTGTTTCTATGGAGAGTACTTTATTTTGCCCATATTTCCGGTGTGATTTGAATTTGGAAGCGGCGTGGAAAAGAAATAAAATCATAGGGTTGGTGAAGTTGATTGAAGCATTAGAAGGTCATTAAGTTGAAGCTGATATATGTCATGGTGCTTGTAAGTTATAAGACAATAAAAACGTTGCTTCATGCGTATTATAATTTTGGTATTATTCTGTAACCTTTTTTTTTTTCGGGAGGGGGGAGAGAGAGATGGACAAGTAAAGAAATTCATAGAACCAAATAAAGCACGGGAACCGCAATATCCCGACTAGTTACAAATTGCATCTCAAATCAAGTACTCTGTGCTTAATTGAAAAACAATTTAGATGATTGGACAGTAACTGCTGCAGGAACAAGATGTCAAACAAAATAATAACAATTAGAAAATAAATCGAACAAGGATTTCCATGGTTTGGTGGGCAGCGGACCTTTAGTCTAATTGCGTAAATTAGCTTAGGATTTCTATTTATTTATTTTTCCATTCCTAATAAGTTTTAAGCTATATGATATATATATATATATCTCCGTTCCTTAATAATTTAAACTTTTGAACGAAATGAGCAATCTAATATGGTAACAGATCACGTATAATTTCAATTCCAACAGTTTCTCTTAATATTCTCCTGCTTGTTATCTTTGTATTTTGCCTAACCGTTTCCCGGCCTTTCTAACATTTATTTCCCCAGTTTACAAAATGATTTTGTTTTTCTTGTTGGAGGAAGAGGGGGGTGGGGGGCGCTCTCTGGAAATCCATTTGAACTAGGTTGAAACTATGGAAGACATTACTATCATTTGTCCTCGCGCAGTCAGTCATTATTGCAGCGAGCAAAAATGCAACATCATTCACGACAAAATGGTGTCGTGTTAATATTTCCAACCATATATTACATGGGATCTCCGGTCTCAATCACCATTCATGCTTATAAAAAGAATCACCATTTATTTGAGTTCAAAACATGATTGTATATAATTGGCTGATAAGTCAACTATCAAGACGGATATGTCAATGTCAACGATATATAAAAGTACTCCTAGGGACGGTAAGGCCGTTCGATGAATAGACCGGATTTATCGAGGTCGAATCATCGAACTTCACAAAGAGCCTATATAACAATAAAAATAATAACGATCTTGGATCAACAAAAAGTAGATAAATAGCCATATTTATCAATGTGTATGTCTTCAAATACCAGTGTACTTTGTAAATACATTAGACTGTTATAGAGATTATGAAAATATTAACTACACAAAACAGAGGGTCATCAAAGCCTTTCTAACTTAGCCTGGCCGGTCGCCCTACACGATTGGCACGAAAAAACTGCCTTTCAATCGAGCACGGTCAATTCCATTGAAAATAACAATTATCCGTTCATTATGATCAATCAAATGACACATTTGGGAGTTACCAGATGATTTATAGACTTCAGGAAATTTCAAATCCTCGTCAGCAAGATTAACACGAGCATGACGCAAAATAGAGGTTCCTGTGGGCTCAGTCCATTAGGTCCAGTCCAATTATAATGCAGTTTATGTGGACTTAATTAAATGTTAATGCTCCTAATATGCAATGCAATTTAATAACAGATTTAGTTAGGGGTTGACATTGAGATCGGGTCGATTCCTAATTTTTCTATGTGATGAAATGGCTAAGTGGATCGCTAAAATTCAGGTGTCAACACCTTTTAACCACAGTTAATTTATACCAACTAAGCCGTCAATTATAGCTTGAAGTTAGACCCAATTTGGTTGGAAACCGACTTGAGTTGATTCAAGGACATTTGAAGTGAATGAAATACTTCAAAATGCGCAAAAATACCATTTTCAAAATGCACAAAGTTTGGAGGCCATTGTGGGCCCAAATCGAGAAGAATAGACGTCGGAACAAGATGTAAAAACTAGTTATAAAATTTCGGACGTCCGGTATTTCCTTGGTCAGACGTCCGACTTTAGCAGTTTTGGGCTGAGAAGTTTTTCGACGCTCGGGCCACTATTGGCGGGCTTCTGAACGTGCGTGCGACCGAAAAATAGAACACTGGATTGACCTATTTTGCTCGTTACGTCTATTCTAAGTTGGATACAGCTTTTATACAGCTACCCAGAGAAACTCACCAACACAGACAGAGAACAAAAATGCACGGAAAGAACTACGTTATGTCCCTCATCCTAGTGCTCTCAAACATGATTGTCTCCTCCTAATTGAAAACAAGACAAGTTCGAAGTCAACGCATCGTAATCGAAAATGGGTGTTCGCTGCTAAGCGTCGAAAACATTGTTCTCTACGTCTAAATGCTGCTGCAAATTGGCGTGAGATATCTTCAATGAAACTTCGTTGCTTCCGAAGTTAAGACTTTCCCGACTCGGGCAGTTCTTTTACTATATAAGGGGAGGTTACTGGTGATGGCGAGAAAACGTGGTCTTCCGCATAATTCTTCACTTCGAAATAGTGATTAAACAGAATATAGAAAAGAAGAAGAAAGCATTCAGGTCTCATGGCTATAGTCAGCAGGAAGATAACCATGGCCTTCAATCTCTTCTTGGTCCTCTCTCTTGTCTTCACTGTATCCACAGCTCAAAGGAAACTAATGAGTAAGCTTTGTGTTCGCTTTTACAAACTGAATGTGGTATGTAAATACGGTACCTCGTGTGTGTGTGTGTGTGTGTGTGTATAAACTCAGTTTGATCAGTATACCGACATGGTCAATTCGCAGTGTAATTTTGCTCGCACCCTAACCTGTTGATTTTGCTTTTGACTCGAAATAGCTACCGGTCCTCTGCCAACACGAGCAACAATACCGACCCGAATGACATGCATGACGGTGTATGGAACGAAGAGCCGGGATAAAATTACTTACTTTCGAAGCACAATCGATACTTCTTATCAAGTGCCATAGAGATACTTTTTAACAATGCCCTAATGACGATTGGCACGATATCGACGTATTTTGACTTTCGCATGCTCTTTTGTCTATTACAGACGTGGATATGAATGATGGGGTTCCACAAGTTGGCATGCAATGCAAGTCGTTATATGGTGTGCAAGATGGAGATACATGCTACGATCTGGTGCAGACGTTCCACTTGACTACCTCAGCCTAGGAACTCTTCAATCAAAATCTCGATTGCGATAACCTCTTTATTGGACAATGGATTTGCCTCAACAATGTGACCATTTATTGAGCTCTTTCTACCAGGGGGGAGGGGAGCTTCCACAGTCCATGTTTCTGTGAAAAGTACTTTGTTTTGTGCAGGTTGGCACAGTTAATTGAAGCGTTAGAAGATTTCCAACAGAAGAACTGGAGGTTATCTATTGAATGTTATGTACGAGTCAAAAGTCTGGAGTTTAATCGGTCCATGAGGCCAAAGTGAATGTATGTTATGGTACTTGTCAGTTACCAGAAAATGAAATCATCGCTCCTCGCGTATTATAATTTTGGTTTCATTCTGCGACAATTTTTTTGAATGGACAAGTAAATGAATTCAGTGAACAAAAGAAAGCAGGGGAACCACAATGTCCCGAGTAGTTACAAATTGCATCTCAAACCGAGTGCTCAACTCTTAATTGAAAAACAGTTAAGAGGATTGGACAGTAACTGCTGCAAAAACAAAGCGGTCAAACACAACAATAATCATAATAAGAAAATAAGTCGGATACGAATTTACATGGTTTGGTAGGTGTAACCTGTGTCCACATGAAGAGCAATGCGACATTTCACTATATATTAGGTGATACCACCGATATTATAATTACACTCGAGTTACTCAAATACTTTCATCCAGTCCTTAATAACACCCAATAACCCACACCGTGTTTGATCCTCCCGATTTCTGGGAGATAATCTCTGAATGTTGCAAAAGAATTACATAAATTTGACACAATATTTCATGGCTACAAACACTATGACATCCCAGATTTTCAACCCTGTCTTCTACTGAGTAAATCGGGCATTTCATTGACGTCTATAGGGTTATTCTCAGAGCCGATCACTCTCGAGATAACTAGGCTAACTAGGGAAGCTATTAAAGACTTTAAAGCAAATAGACTTGAGAACTTGACCAAGAATCGGCTTCTCGACCGTGCTTATCTTTAGAGGCCATTACAGCACAGTTAAAAATCGATTTGAGATCAGAGATAGGTCTATTCGACTGAGATGTGTGGCCGATAATGGGTGACTCTACTAAATTGGAAAATTCTCGTCGACCGACACCAATCTGATTTTACTGTCATTTTGGTACCCTGTGTCCGTAATTGAATTCTCGAGATTTTCACGACAATCAAGAGTCGCCATTAAGTCGAGTAGGTTCATAGCGGTTCGAAGAAAATCGACCACGGGTTATTTGCCTTAAAAAGTTCTGAAAACTACCCGGTAGTCTAGGTCACGCTAAAAACGTGCCAAATGAAAATTAACCGCCAATTCAAGTCCAATTTCAGAAATTGAAGATTATGACATGTCACAATAAATTTTAAGAGTGTCGACTCAGTCTCAGAAGATTTTTCTGACAACCGAGACTTTTTGGGAAAAAGTCGGTTCGGGATCTTTTTTTGTGCAATTGAAGCCGGGGATTTATTTTGGTTGTAAATTTGGGAAGCAAATGGGATATATGGGTGAGGAAAAATGCTATGGTGATCAATGAGGTGTTGATTTATTTTATTGAGGCCATTTGAGGTTGAGTCAAGAGAGAATTTAAGCCAATTGAGGGGGATTGAACCAAAATTCGTAGCTCCCCCATAACCCTAGCCAAATGGACCAATTGAGAAGTCATGGGAAGTGTGTTGGTGGCCAAATGAAGGCCAAGAATGATACCTGGCTTAGGATGAATCTTGTGAAGCAAGATGTGGAAATATCAAGCAAGTGGAGCCCTCCATCCCTCACTTCTCCATATCCTCTCTCTCTCTCTCTCTCTCTCTCTCTCTCCCTCCCTCATCTCTATCCTCTCCATCTCTCTCTCATTTCCACCGTCCAAGACCCTCTCCTCTTCATTTTTTGAAACCCTCAAGCCAGCAAGAAGACCGGCAAAAGGAGCTGCAGCCGTCACACGCCTCCACCCGCGCCACCACCGGTTTCTGATCCAACTGACCTCTCGCCAAATATCTGAGTAAAAAGTAGACTTCCCGGATCAACCAGAAAACGATCCACACATCACCGTGATGAGGACATCCAGACCGTTCCAACGAGCCTAACCTTGTCCCGAACAAAGCCACCAGCCGTTCCGTATGACCCTCTCAAGCCGCCAGTCGCCGGTCCGTTGGTCCCTTGCCCGCCTGCACTGTTTCGCGATTTTCTCCGTTTTTCTTCTGTTCTGACCATTCCTTTGGCCATTCCATCCACCTACAAGACCCCCTTGACCCCCAAGAGCCATTGGTTACCGGCCAATCCCTCGCCGGAGCTCCAATCGGTCCGTCTTCACCGTTGAAGTCGATGGTTTCCTCTCTACAATCCGCAAGCCAAGCCCGCGGTTCAGCCCATTGGGATTCAGCCCAACTTTGGCCCAAGAATTCAGCCAAAGTCAGCCCAGTATTGAGGCCCGCGAAGGAGCCCAAGCCCATCTTCAAGCAAGCCTAGCTCGCATTTGTTCAGCCCAACTTCAATTTTGGATCGGGCTCATTCGAAGCCCAAGTTTCAGCCCATCTTCAAGGTTCAGCCCACAGGTTCAGCAAGCCCATTTCCGAGCCCAAGCCCACGAAGCAAGTCGGCCCAAGTTCGGCCCAAGCCCAGCTTTTTCTGTGGGCCTGCAAGGCTTGTAAGCCCAGCCCGAGTGTCCGCCGACGCCATCGAAAGTTTGGATTTCAGCCGCTGTCGCGTCGCCATTGCGATGATCTGGTCTTCACTTTGCTCAAGTGAGTAATCTCACTAATCCTTGTTTAGTAGACTAATTATGCTTAAGGGTTGATTAGATTTAATTAAGTGCAATTAGGTGGTTAGATTAGAATGGATTAGTGATTATTAGTTAATTGCATTGCATATTAGCTAGGTGGTTAGTGTACTTAGCTAGAAAACTGCCTATACTATTTATTGAATGCATCTCAGGATTTTTCGCGACCCTTATCAGGCTTCAATTAGGCATTACGGGCCTAAATTGGATTTTTAGTATTTAATTATTAATTTTTGAAATTAATTATTTATTTATTTAATTACCGAAAATTAGGCTGGGATAGCCGACGACCGGAATGTTATACGATTGTCGTGGCGCAGTCCATTTATTTAATTGAGCTTTATTTTGTGTTGAATTGAATTATTTGTGAAATTGGGAATTATTCTTTAATTGAATAATCTTTGGTTATTAATTGAAAAATATTCGGGCATCGGTTGATAATGCCAAAAGGATTTGAGTGGACTACAGAAAATGTGGGAGTTATGGAAAGGAAAAATATTATATTTTGGCTAAGGCCGACCGTGTGTCCACACACGTGTACTTTTATCAAATATGATGAAAATGGTAAAATTGATTGTGTCTTCGAAACAAAAAAATACTCTAACAGCTCGATGATTCGTATGTCATATGGAGAATGGACGTTATACTATTACAGCTCGATAACTCTCATGTCATTTTGAGAAAGCATTGCTTGTATACCAGCTCGATGACCTTATAGGTTATCTTGGAGAATGGACGGTATTAAATGTCGGCTCAGTGATTCTATTGATCATCTTGGAGAATGGATGACATGCCATAACGGCTCGGTGACTCAACATGTCATCTTGGAGAATGTACATTATGATGAATATAGTCGGTGACTCTATATGTCATATCGGAGAATGAATATTATAATATACTAGCTCGGTAACTCAATAAGTTATCTTGGAGAATGAATAGTATGTTATAGTGACTCGGTGACTTAGTGTGTCATCTCGGAGAATAAATCGTATAATATACCGGCTTGGTAACCCGATGGGTTATTTTAGAGAATGGACAATATTGATTGAAATGACCAATAAATGGTCCGTTTGACATGTAATCGACTAGGTCGATTGATCGAGATATCGATCTGTGATGTGATTGCTTGGGTGCCTAATGAACTATGCTAATATGCAGGTGGAATCTGAGGCCAAGGTAAGTCCTTTGACCTGTGTGTGCATAGGCAGCTTGGATAGCGTATTGGTTTCCTAATCGAGTCTTAGTGGGGTAGAGCTTGCTGAGAGGTAGTCTCATCTCGGTTGTGGGATATCATTTTAAGCCCGTAGATGAGCCTGTGGAGGAGGAACCAAAAGAGGACGATGAGCCGGAAAAAGATGAAGAGCTTGAAGGATGTGAGCTTAGTGAAGAAGAGTCAAAAGAGGATTAGGATAATCTTGAGTACGACCCGGATGAGAACTGAGATCCCATCCTATCTTGTCAGACCTTGTCTGCATGTGAATAGATGTTAGTGTTGAACGAGTCAATGTTTCTAGTTTGTTTTTTATGTGTTAATAGTCTATTATGTGGATTGGTTGCTGTACGTGTGAAGTTAATGGGCTGTGGTGGTTATTTGTTTTTGTAAAGCCTATATAAAGGCTATGGCGTCAGTTTTTTTTTTTTTTTTTACGTGTGTGGTTCTGCAGACGGTTCCTTTGTTTTTGTGTATATCAGTATCTCCTCTGTTCTCCTCTGTTTTTAACGCTACTCTTGTGCATATCTGCAAATCTGCATCTCCTCTGTTTTTTTAACATTGGTATCAAAGCCGAGGTTAGGAAGAAAAGTGTGTGTTTGAGTGCTGTAAAAAGGTGAGAACCAAAAGAGAGTTTTAGTGCAGCAAGTACTTTCGTTTGCAGCAGTCAAAGGAGAGTATTGCAGCAGGTTATTTTCGTTTGTAGCAGCAGCAGGTTGCTTTTGTGGTGGTTCTGTTTTGCAGTAGCAGTAATGGCCTCAGAAACATTTGTACAACCTGCTATTCCACACTTTGATGGTCACTATGATCATTGGAGCATGCTAATGGAGAATTTTCTCAAGTCCAAGAAGTATTGGGATGTTGTTTCTTCGAGAGTTACTGAACCTGATGAAGGAGTTGTGTTAACGGCAGCGCAAAGAACGGCTTTGGATGCACTAAAATTGAAAGATTTCGAGGCCAAAAACTATCTTTTCCAAGCAATTGACAGATCCATTTTGGAGACTTCGGTACAAACTATTTCAAATGTATTGTATGTCCCTGAATTGACAACTAATCTATTAAGTGCTGGTTAGCTGCAAGAGAATGGATATGAAATCTCTATTGAAGGTGAGATTTGCATAATCCAAGATGAGAAGTTGGGTTTAATTGCCGAAGTCAAAATGACGGGCAATCGGATGTTTCCACTGTATCTCCACAACACTACAAATTCATGTTTCTCTGCAAGATTGAAGGAGGAAGCTTGGTTATGGCATTTTCGCTATGGGCATCTTAATTTCAGTGGGTTGCGAACACTATACAAAAAAGAGATGGTGGAGGGTCTTCCTCAAATCTCTGCTCCTTTGGAAATTTGTGAAGATTGTGTTGTTAGCAAGCAACATCGTGCTCAATTTCCACAAAGAAAATCATGGAGAGCAAAAAGTCCGTTGGCGTTGGTTCATTCAGATATTTGCAGACCAATATCTCCAATTTCCAATGGAGGTAAACGGTATATCATTACCTTCATCGATGATTTTAGCCGGAAGATTTGGGTGTATTTTTTGCAAGAAAAATCTGAAGCTTTTGCAGCTTTCAAGAACTTCAAAGCACTTGTTGAAAAGGATGGAGGAAATCAAATAAAGGTCATTCGCACGGATCGTGGTGGAGAGTACAACTCGCTTGAGTTTATAGATTTTTGTGTGAAGCATGGGATCAAGAGACAACTTACAGCAGCCTATACACCACAGCAAAATGACGTATGTGAGAGGAAGAATCGTACCATTTTGAATATGGTGCGAAGTCTCTTGAGGGGAAGTGGAATTCCAAAAGTTTCTAGCCGAAGCGATCAATTGGAGCATTCATATTTTAAATAGAAGTCCCACTCTAGCTGTTCAAAATATGACACCAGAAGAAGCATGGAGTGGCCATAGACCTGCAGTAGATCACTTCAGGATTTTTGGGTGCATTGCCTACGCCCATGTTCCTGACCAAAAGAGGAAGAAGCTAGATGACAAGGGAGTCAAATGTGTTTTTCTTGGCATTAGTGATCAATCAAAAGCCTATAAACTTTATGATCCTATGACCAAGAAAATCATTATCAGCCGTGATGTGATTTTTGATGAAGAACAAACTTGGCCATGGGGTGAGCAAGGTGTTGGTAAGCAAATTCCAACGAATTTTGAAGATGAAAATGGGCTGGTGTAGCAATCCACAACAACCCAAATCGCCACAGGCAGTGTCCAAAGTACAGCAGCAGCTGCGGAACCTGAAGATCGGCCTCATCGTGTTCGACGGAGGCCTGCATGGATGAGTGATTATGAAGTAACAGGAGTTGATCAATATGAAGATCCACTTATCCATTTTGCTTTATTTTCAGATTGTGATCCAACAACTTTTGATGAAGCAGTACAAAAAAGAAAATTGGAGGATAGCAATGGATGAAGAAATTGCAGCTATTGAGAGGAATAACACTTGGGAGTTAACAAATCTTCCAAAAGGACACAAAACAATCGGAGTCAAGTGGGTGTACAAGATAAAATTGAACAAGAATGGTGAAGTTGATAAGTATAAGGCGCGCTTGGTGGCGAAAGGCTACAAGCAAGAATTTGGAGTGGATTATAAAGAAGTATTTGCACTTGTAGCAAGACTTGACACAATCATATTGGTAATTGCATTAGTAGCGCAAAATTCATGGCCTATCTTCCAATTGGATGTGAAGTCAGCATTCTTGCATGGTGATCTTCAAGAAAAGGTATTTGTTGATCAACCTTCTGGTTATGTGAAGCTCGGTAGTGAACATAAAGTTCATAAATTAAAAAAGGCACTATATGGGTTAAAACAAGCTCCCGGAGCTTGGTATAGTCGCATTGATGCCTATTTCTTGAAGAAAGGTTTTAGAAAATGTCCATATGAGCATACACTCTTTATTAAAATTGGTGGTGGTGGAAAGTTGCTTCTTGTATGCTTATATGTGGATGATCTTATTTTTACTGGGAGTGATAGTGCCATGTTTGACAAATTCAAGGAGTCTACGATGGATGAATTTGAGATGACTGATCTTGGATTGATGCATTATTTTCTGGGCATAGAAGTAATTCAATATGCAGCTAGAATCTTTATGTCTCAAAAGAAGTATGTTCAAGAGATTTTGGACAGGTTTCAAATGAATAATTGTAACCCCGTGACTACTCCAACTGAAGTTGGATTAAAGCTCTTGAAAGATCCTAATGGAAGCAAGGTGGATAGCACTCTCTACAAGCAAATTGTTGGAAGCCCGATGTATTTGACAGGACAAGACCAGATATCATGCATGCTTTGTGAGCCTTATAAGCGGTATATGGAGCACCCAACAGAGTTACATTTACAAGCTGCAAAAAGGATTTTTCGCTATTTGCAAGGAACTAAAAATTTTGGGTTGTTCTATAAAAAGGGAGAAAAGTCAGATTTGTTTGGGTTTACAAATAGCGATTATGCTGGAGATGTTGATGATAGAAGAAGTACTTCAGGGTATGTAGTCATGCTTTGTTCAGGGGCGGTTTCATGGTCTTCAAAGAAGCAATCAATTGTTACTTTATCAACAACTGAAGCAGAATTTGTTGCTGCAACTTCATGCGCCTGTCAAGCCATATGGTTACGGAAGATTCTTGAAGAGCTTCAGTTCAAACAGCAAGAAGCAACTATAATATATTGTGACAACAGCTCGGCTATCGAGCTATCCAAAAATCCAGTTCTACATGGGAGGAGCAAGCATATAGATGTGAAGTACCACTTCTTAAGAGATCTTACAAATGATGAAGTAGTTGAGCTAGTTTTCTGTAGAAGTGAAGATCAAGTGGCTGATATATTCACCAAGCCCCTAAAGTTGTCCATGTTTGAAGCTGAGAAAGCTCCTTAGTGTTCGTTTGTTGGATATTCCAAATTGAGAGAAGGTCCCTTAAACGATTGTTTGCAACATCAGTTTAAGGGAGGGAATGTTGAACGAGTCAATGTTTCTAGTTTGTTTTTTATGTGTTAATAGTCTATTATGTGGATTGGTTGATGTACGTGTGAAGTTAGTGGGCTGTGGTGGTTATTTGTTTTTGTAAAGCCTATAAAAGGCTATGGCGTCAGTTTTTTTTTTTTTTTTTTTATGTATGTGATTTTACAAACGGTTCCTCTGTTTTTGTGTATATCAATATCTCCTCTGTTTCTACAAACGGTTCCTCTATTTTTGTGTATATCAGTATCTCCTATGTTCTCCTTTGTTTTTAACGCTGCTCTTGTGCATATCTGCAAATCTGCATCTCCTCTGTTTTTTTAACAGTTAGATCAAACTTATGTATATAGTATTGTAGAATACTATGAGATGTTTCTAAAATGGTGTGGTTGTGAATTTTCAGTATGAAAAATATAGCCTTGCTTTTCTATCCCATCGTTTATTGTTTGGGATTTATAACTGCTTCCGCATGTACTATTAATAATGAAAGGGGTCGGCGATACTTAGTCCTGTGATATCGCATTCTAAAATCGGCCAAGTAGAAGGATGTGTGCGTGCTCGAGGATCAGGGCATGACAAACACTGATTGTCAAAGGGAAAATTATCAAAAAAGTCATAAACCTATTATAATTGTACCAATTCAATTATAAACTCTCTTTTTTTGCCAAATGAGTCATAAACATTTGGCATATGTGTCAATTCAGTCCATTTGGTCAATTTTTGTTGGCCGACACTAACACGGTTGTTAACCGTCCTATGTGATGCTATTAGCGCTAACGTGGACAACTTTTAGTGGTATTTACGTATTTTTTTCAAGTTTTTATTTTATTTTATTTTCATTTCTTTATTTATTTTTTTTCCTTTCATTCCTTCTTCCTCTAGCCGATCGCCAACTCGACAACCAGCTAAAAGCAAGTTGGCAAGGTCGAGCCTCACCTAACCCCTAGCAAGACTCAAGCCCTTGCTAGAGGCTACTCGCTTAGCTATCAAGGCTCGCTCTCGCCAGATCTGACAAGGGTTGAGCCTTGCTGGCCACAGGCAAGGCTCAATCTCACCAAAGGCCGCAAGGTAGTGACCTTTGACCTCACACAGGCCGAGGCCTCGTTAGTGGCTGGGTGAGGCATGACATTGCCAGATTTTCCCATGGTCAGCAAGGCTCAAGCCTTGCCAACCCAACGGGTGGCCTTTTTAGAGCCCCATGGAAAGACTTACCCGAAGCTAATGAGGTCCCTCGCCGACCTTGCCTCCAACTCAATAGCCCTAGGTGACCAACTAGAGGAAGAAGAAAGGAAAATAAAAAATAAAAATAAAAGAAAAATTACCAAAATAAGAAACTATAATATATATATTAAAATATTATTAAAAACTATCAACATCATTGTCAATGGTACCGTCTAGGATGGCTGACGTTTACGTCAGCATCGACAGGCCAAAATTGGTTGGATAGACTAAATGGGAATAAATATAAAAGATCTAGAACTAAAATGACACAATCATAATGTATTTAATATTTTTTTTTGATAATTTTCCCAATTGTCGGCTGTAATTCATGGAAGAATTCCACTTTGCACTGGGAACTCACTATCCAAATTGATATCAGGACAAGCTCGTCAACTATCCGTTAAAGTGTATATGATGAACTTCGAAAACAATCGTGAGCTGACTCCAACATAGACTAGGAAATTGTATTTTGAATCAGGTTTTCCACGGGCTGAAACTCAAATGTGCTTTAATAATAACCATCATCCAAATTATTAAAGTACATTTGTACTTCCATCGAAACTCAACGAACCATAACTAAATATCTAATTTTATCTTTCGTCCTATTTTAAATATTCGTTACTTAGTAGACAAATTGTTTCCATAGGTTGATTTGGTTGCTTATTACACAGCCCGTGTAGCTAAGATCAATCCATTGTTTAGTGAAACTTCCGTTCCCATACAAATCGTTCATGACCTTTCATTAAATTGATAGGCAGGGGGAACCTTTAGTCTGATTTGCATAAATTAGTTTAGGATTTTTATTTCTTTTTTCTCCATTTCCTTTTTAAACTTTCAAACGAAACAATTCATCTAACATAGTATCAGAGCACATATTGTTCCAATCCCGATACTCCCTTTTAATTTCTCTTGTTTTTTTGGTAATCTGTCTAACTGTTCGCCAGCTTATGCTTATTGAATTTCGAAAGTTATGCTGTCACTTCAGTGTCGTAAATTTTAAACCTTTTTATAACTTACTGATGGATTTATGAGATGGGCTTAAGGCCAGTCCGCCCATGCTGGGCCCAAAAAGCCCGGCCCACGGGAATAGGGCCCGTGGATGGGGGAAGGTATAAAAGGGAGGAGAGAGAGAGAGAGATGGCACCGCTGGAAAACAGACGTACGTACGCTTTCTCCCGCGCTTTCTCTCTCTCCAAAAGACAAAAAGAACAAAAGAAGGCAAACGGCACTTTCTTCTTCCCTTCAAGGCGTAATCGATCGAACAGGCAAGTTTTTCTTCCTCCCATCGGCGTCGGTGTCTAATCTGTAGCACAAGGTACGCTGAATCTGTGGTGTGCTTTACGATCGGTGATACGTGAATTTCCCGGGCACGTCTTTCGCATTGATTTAGGGGTCCGATTTAGTGTCGAATCCGCTGGGATCCGTTATTCCCAACATTTGATTCAGTCAATAATACATAACTTGACACAAAAGCAAAGTTCTCAAATGTACAAAAGGTGTTTACCTTCTTTGGCTCACGACAGTTGCGAGCATAGTGACCTCTCTTGTCACAATTGTAACACTTACAAATAATGGGACAATGCAAAAGCATCAAACTAAGCATCTCTTCCTCTCGACTGGATTTTTCTTCTTTTTTTCCTACTCTAGAGTCCATCTTGACTAGGTTGTAACCATGGAAGACATCCCTATCGTTTGTCCTCGTATGGTCAGTTACTATTGCAACGAACGGTAGCGGCAACATCGTTCATGACGAAATTGTGCTTTACGAGAAAAGACATTGGGGTCGAGTTCACATTTCTAACCATATTACATTGAGTCAACACTCTCCAGTCTCAGTCACCATTTATTTGAGTTCAAAACATGATTAAATATAATTAGGTTAAAAGTCAACTATCAAGACGGATGTGTCAATGTCAACGATGTATGAAAGTGCTACTGGGGACGATAAGGCCGTCCGATGAATAGATCGGATTTATCGAGGTCGAACCATCGAACTTCACAAAGAGCCCATATAATAATAAAAATAATAACGATCTTGGATCAACAAAAGGTAGATAAATAGCCATATTATATAAATGCGCATGCCTTCAAATACCAGTGTACTTTGCAAATACATTAGACTGTTATAGAGATAATGAAAATATTAACTACACAAAACATAGGGTCATCAAAGCCTTTCTGACTCTGCCTGGCCGGTCGCCCTACGTGATTGGGGCTAAAAATCGGCATTCAATCGAGCACAGTCAATCCTTTGAAAAATAACAAGTATCTGTTGATTATGATCAATCAAATGACAAATTAGAGAGTTATCAAATGATGTGCAGACTTCAGGAAATTTCAAAATAGATATCCTTGACAGCAAGATTAACACGAGCATGACTCGAAATAGAGGTTCCTGTGGGATCAGTCCATTAGGTCCAGTCCAACTATGACGTAGTTTGTGTGGGCTTAATTAAATGATAATACTCCTAATATGCAAATGCAATTTAATGACATATTTAGTCAGGGGTCGGGATCGGGATCGAGGTCGATCCCTTATTTTTCTATGCAATGGAATGGCTAAGTGGATTTCTAAAATTATGGTGTCGACATCTTTTAATCACAACTAATTTATACTGACTAAACCGTCTATTATAACTTGGAAGTTAGACCCGATTTGATTTGGAACCGGCTTGAGTTGATTCAAGGACATCTGAAGTGAATGAAATCTTTCGAAATGCACAAAGATGCATTTTCAAATGCACAAATATCTCCAGATGCACGAAGTTTGGAGGCTACTGCATGTCCAAATCGAGAAGAACGGACGCCGGAACAAGATGTAAAAACTAGTTATGGCGTTCCGGACGTCTGGTCTTTCCTTAGTCGGACGAATGACTTTAGCAGTTTTTGGCTGAGAAGTTTTTTTATGCTCAGGCCACTATGGACGGGCTTCTGAACTGGATAATGGGCCTGGTTGGCTACGCTTGTAAGTGCTTTGGCTTTGAAGCTATGAATAATTTTTCTCTTTGTTTGGCTTTTAGAGGGTAGCTGTTTGCAATCCAGTCATGTTGCTGGATGAGATTGACAAGACCGGGTCTGATGTTCGCGGTGATCCGGCTTCGGCTCTCTTGGAGGTTCTTGATCCTGAACAGAACAAAACTTTCAATGATCAGTATCCTCCATTGTTTTTTTTTTCAATGAGCATTATGTTGGATAAGTGTTCTTTGGTTGTGCATTATTGGTGCTGCACTTAAGTTATTCGATTCATCTTTGAGCTGTATTCTATAAGTGGTTACATCAATGGATTCTTCCCCGTTGTCATTACAGCTGCAGAGTACAATAAATGGATCTTAGTTATGGTCTGTGCTTGCAATATCTCTAAATCTCATTTGCCTAGTAGTAATTGCAATTTTAGTTAGCTTATTAACTAAGTCTATGCTCTTCCAATTCATTTGGTGACCACATATTATTTTCCTTTTGCCTTCTTCTAAGTTGGATTCTTGAGAACTTCTGAACATAATTTTTAGGAGTTGTTCCTGCACATTTGAACTTCTGATATGAATTTTTCATTATATCAGATCATAGTGAGCTGGAATTATTGATGCTTTCTGGGTGTTTGAACCATGATCTGCGAGTCTTTCAGTTGCACGAACTTTTTATGCATCGTATCAGTATTTCCTTAATTGATCCCAGCTATTTAAATGTGCCGTTTGACCTATCAAAAGTGACGTTTATAGCAACTGCAAATAGACTGCAGCCTATACCTCCACCGCTGCTTGATAGGATGGAAGTTATTGAGCTTCCAGGATATACTCCTGAAGAGAAGCTGAGAATTGCCATGCAGCATTTGATTCCTCGAGTTCTTGATCAGCATGGATTGAGCTCTGAATTCCTTCAAATCCCCGAGGTACTCAATCTGGCATGTGGCCTGTCGTGGAATAGAATTATGATGCTTTTAGAGTTTGATGGTCTATATTTTTTTTATGAGTTTCACATGTTCTCTTGAAATGCAGATGCTTATCTTCATTTCTTGATTTCAGTCGAATGTCTCACTTCATTTACTTTACTTTTTTCTGAAAAGAAGCGATTATTGTGATATTTCTGCACTTCTACTATAGCAGCTTTCCTGCATATAAGTTATTTAGGATAGTTGCAAGAGAGGACCTTTGGCTAGGTTTAGACAAGGATGGGCATTTGATGATAGCCTATGTTGCTTTGCAATACTGTGGAATGATCTCTTGGGGATTTGTTGTCTCCATTTTTCAAATTGTATCTACTGATGATGACTGGCGTGTCCTTTTCTGGGACAGTACATTATGCAAATGGATCTTGGCTTTCCTTGATGGAGAACCTGCGTGTGAAGAATTCAGAAACTTTAGACCTACATAGGCTACAAGTTACATATTCTGGATTCAAAGCTAAGCTCATTGAATAATAGTCATTTATGTAAAATTATCGTCTGAATTAATGGTGCTTCTTGCGAACATTTAATTAGTATTTAAATGCATCAGTTACCATTTGTTGAATAAGATCCTCAAATCACAGCACTTACTGGTGCTTCTCTTGATTATTTAACTAGTTTTGAAAAATTGAAATGCAATTACATTTGGACTTCTTCTGCTTGTTGAATATGATCCTTATTAATCACAGCAGTTAGTATCTAGGCTGTAATTTAGACAACGGAAGAGAGATGAGTAAAATGAGCAAAGACATGTAGTGAAAAGTGCTCAACGATCTGCTGAAGAACATAAGCCAATTGAGAGGGAACTATCCAAGTGGATCCCATTGGAGCGGTAAAGAGATTAAGGATAGAAAACCTGACAAAAGTGCATTTGTTTGTTTGTGTATTCTGTAGTGTGTTTGCCCTATTTACACATTCATTTCTTTTTGATGTATTTAATGAATGTGTAAAATTCCTTGCCTGTTATTTGGCAGGCTGTGGTGACACTTATCATTCAGAGATACACTAGAGAGGCTGGCGTCAGGAATCTTGAGAGAAACTTGGCTGCCTTGGCTCGGGCAGCAGCTGTGAAAGTTGCGGAGCAAGAACAAGTCGTTCCATTAAATCAGGACATGCACCGGCTGGCATCACCATTGGTGGAAAATAGACTTGCTGGTGGAGGCGAAGTGGAAATGGAAGTCATACCAATAGGTGAAAACAACCATGAAATATCTAGCGCATTAAACATTGCCTCACCTTTGGTAGTAGATGAGTCAATGCTGGAAAAAGTACTTGGGGTAATTTCCTGCCATATAATCTCCAACTTCCTAATGTTTCTTGTGATAAAAAGTGTGAAAAGTTTGCTTCACTCTTTCGCTCTTAGGAATGTTGCTATTATCAGAGCATTCAAAATGTTTATAAGCCAACCGATAGCTTATTCTTGTGAAATTGAAAGGAAAAATGTTTTTATGGAAGGAAATTGCTCTATATTTGCTCATATGTTCTATCAAGAACTTATCTAATGAAGATTTCTCTAGTCTCATGCATAGTGTATTCAAACTTCGTCAACATGTGGCAGTGTAGCTAATATATTCTGAGAAAACACTTGCATTTGTGTGATGCTCATAAGGTTAGATGTTAGAAGGGTCCATTGGGCATGACCTCAAGTGGAAACTATTGTGAACGAATGAGCAGATATAATTAAAAGGACAGCCCGTGCATGATGCCCCTGCTATACATGGGGTCTGGGGTTGGACCACTTTGGTCTGATGCATGTAGCCTTTCCTTGCAATTTTTCCAAGAGGCTGTTTCCGCAGCTCCAAGTGGTGACCCCCAGGTCATGCGGTGATAACTTTACTGTTGTGCCAAGGCTCCCCTTCATGAGCAGATATGGTAGCTTCTACAAAATATAGCGTGCCATTAGCCTTTGCAATGATTGAAAAGCTGAAAATGTGTGACAATTCTCTCAATTCAGCTTTTGGTACTAAGTGGTTTTTCTTAATCTTGATCTCCTTTTGCATAGTTTTGTTATTCAGGAGCCAGTTCAGTTACCCCGTATCTATCGATTGCTCTAAAGTCTAAAGTCCGTACTTGTGTAAAATGCAGCCTCCACGGTTCGATGACAAGGAAGCTGCAGAACGCGTTGCAACTCCTGGTGTGTCTGTCGGTCTTGT
This sequence comes from Eucalyptus decipiens, assembly GCA_014182575.1. Lineage (NCBI taxonomy): Eukaryota > Viridiplantae > Streptophyta > Magnoliopsida > Myrtales > Myrtaceae > Eucalyptus > Eucalyptus decipiens. The sequence continues at coordinate 9,988,656 of CM024612.1, read as the reverse complement.
TTGGACCAATTTTGGTGGAGAAGTTCAATTTATTGAAGCCACAGCTATGGTGGGAAAGGGTGAACTACATCTCACTGGGCAACTTGGTGATGTTATTAAGGAATCAGCACAGATAGCGCTTACTTGGGTAATTTACTTATTCAGTAGATGCACAGTTGATAAGATTTTTCTGTTTCCTCTATAATTAGAAGTTAAAATTATCCTCCTTGTGATAAAAAACAAGGTATATCTTGATAAATAGCAACAAAAGTTGGGATTTTGAGTGTTTGCTCCATTGGGGATTCCATGTGGTGATTTATCATTGTCTATTCTGTTTGTTCTCAATCAGATTATTGCATATATTTTACATTATTACAGTGTGTTAAGATCGTTCTTCTTGCTTAAAGATACGTGATTTGAGATATGTATCTTGTACAGGCCAATTTAATTAGTACTTAACTATCAATACGTTCCACAGCTTGTTTATATTACTTCCTGTCACGTTTCATGCCCTTTCTGAGTAAATACATACTATTGAATTGAAACCTGCTAGAAGTATTTGATAGCCAGACTTGTTCTTTATGTTCTATTGAGAATTCAAAGTAACAACAACTGTTTTTCTGTGGCTTTTGCAGGTAAGAGCCAGGGCAGCTGATCTCAAGTTAGCTATTACGGATGAAATTAATTTACTTCAAGGGAGGGACATTCATATACACTTTCCTGCTGGGGCAGTTCCTAAAGATGGACCCTCAGCTGGTATTACTCTTGTAACAGCATTGGTTTCACTTTTCGGTCAGAAGAGTGTTAGAGCAGATACAGCAATGACTGGCGAGATGACCTTGAGAGGTCTTGTGTTACCAGTTGGTGGCATTAAGGATAAGGTTCGTTTTCTTCTTAGTATCATTTCAGCTAGTGTTGTTGAAAAACAGAGCGTACAGCTATCGTGCAGTAGGTCATGAATTTCTGTGTCATGCGACATTTGTATATCATAGGATGGTTCTTTACTTAATCACAGCTTACAGTTGTATGGGGGCACTCAAGCAAAACATGAGGGATTTAATAAGAAGCATGTTGTCGAGATATCTTTGACGATGCTGGAGTAACCTTTCATTCAATTTTAATAACTAAATAGGTCATCTCTTTCTTATGCTGTCAAGAAAATATGTGCTAGAGGCAGTCAATCTTAAACGTGGTGCTAAATATGCTATAGTTCATAAAAAGTGCTCGCTGTGCTTTGATTTGGATTTCAGTAGCTCAGTGCGTGCCCAAGTTATTCTAGAACTGTTTGGCATAGTCTGTTGGACTGATATAGAGTAGTCTCCCAGAAAATGATCTGTTAATCCATTTTAAATTGTTTGGATTCTGGTCTGCTTCTACATATTAGAAGTGTTTGGTATTTGTTTAAGACATCGAATCTCATCTTTTCATATGTATGGTATGGAAGTTTTCATATTTGTTTGGACAAGAATTTCTTTGTAAAGCAACAGCTTTCTGATGTGACTACCAGAAGACCCATGCGTTGAATGGTCATGAAGGCTAAAAGATGCATGAAGGCGATTTTGTAATATTTAGGCAGTAACAAAATTAGGGGGAAAATCTACTATTGGAGGGTTAGGATAAAGCTTTTAAATCTCCATTACTATTATCATGTGTTTACTACTATTGAGGGTTAAAATTGGACTACGATTGAGATTTTGTTAACGTGTGTAGTAGGATGCATGTATATGGTTAGCCAGTGGGTAAATTGTTACTGTTAAGCATTAAATGGTGCAAGCAAGCACCCTATCGCTGCATGAAATCAATATAATAATCTGTTGGTGCATGCACATAATGATTCCGATAATGGACTGATCTCAAATCTGGGAATGCATGAACAACCTGGGGGCCGTGAAACGTAGCATTTGGCTACATGTCAATTTGTCTAGTTTTAGGTTCTAATCCTTTACTTGCAGCAGAATTTACAGGGTAAAACTAAAGTCCAATTGCTTTTACTGTGAGATTTTCTTATGAGCATTACAGGACCAGTTGGCTTTTCTTGTCTAATGAAAGATGCGACTCAATGCGTAGGGTACTGAGTTACTGGAACTCGTGTTAAAACTAAGAAAGGCCCCATCTCTATTTTGCAGATTTTGGCCGCACATCGTCATGGCATCAAGAGAGTCATACTGCCGGAGAGGAATTTGAAGGACTTGGTCAAGTACCATCAGCCGTGCTAGCCAATCTGGAGGTACCTTCATTTGGCTTGGGCCTTTCGTCTATTTAACATTTCCCAATTGGCTTATTTTGGGATCCCGACATACTTGCATCTTTTGGTGAAAATATGTAGAAGCTTTGAGAATTATGCTTAAAAGATTTAGGTGCGTGTGTTTCTAACTATAGCAGTAGGGGTGCGTCTGCAGAATGAGTTCATCAGCAAGAAGTTTTATTTGGGTTTTGCTCGAAGATGTAGGAAGTTAGTTCACTCTTAGCCAAAAGTTGACTTATCTCCCATTTGGACTGCCTTCTGAACTGGTACTTTATCGCCAGATGCATGATTCGAGTATCGTGTCAAAGTTGTTACTACTTACTCCCCAAATGCATGGTGTTACTCAAGATGTTAGGTTGTTCTTTGCAACGCGAAAGAAAGAATAAGATTGAAACGAACTCGTCAGATCAGTGATGCATTCATCTAGTTCTAACAAATATAGTGGGGGTGGTATTGCGTTCCCCCTTTCTTCTGATCTGCAAGCATAAACTCGATTTAACAGGTAGTACTCGTCAAGAGAATGGAGGAAGTGTTGGAGCAGGCTTTTGATGGGGGTGCCCCTGGAGACAGCACTCAAGGTTATGACAGGTCCTGGAGTCCTGAATCATCTAGCAACTTTCCCGGGCGATGCTTTTCACTGTAGCTTTCGTTCAAGCTACCCCGTAACCTTTTGCCCCTTTGGAAAATCAGTGGTACGAGAATCCTTGAGCCAGAGGTTTCATACGCTGTCTTCTCAACAAGTGCATATTTTTAGGAACCGCGGCAGTTTGTTGAATCTGGCCTCGTCAGCTGGCCATTGAAAATGGCATTTTCCATTAGTCGCCCAGATTCTCTCACCCCTATCGAGCCTTTCGAGTTTCCTTGTGTCTGTAATATGAATTCTGGCTTCGTGCTGTATTTATGAGTGGGGGCAGAGCGTTTCCCCCTTCTGTTTTCCAACCCCCAACCAACTTGTTTCTTATGGCGCATGGTGTCCTTTTAATTTTTGTTTTGATTTGGTTCAGGGAAAAGAATTACTTTTAAGGCTTTTTTTTTTTAAATTTGCTAAAATGAATAATTTGAAAATTATTTTTTAAAAAAGTTACTTGCATTGACACAAAATTAAATGAAAGAAACATTTAAATTGTCAGCTAAAATGTTTGTATTGTTGAAATAATAAGGTTGCAAATATATAATAAGAGAATAGAGATTGAGTAGAGAAAATTCAGAGATCGTGGAGAAAGTTAGAGGAGAGAAATTTCTAGTGTGTGATTGTTATATAATTGTTATGTCTACAATAAAAACTAAACTCCTATTTATAAGAAAATAATAATGTATTTATCTTTAATATCAATATATCGAATGATATATGTATTGGATAGGAGATGAACATTCATTATATATGGATATGTACTTAGAATGTATAATACAAATATATTACAATAAGTACATTAAATAAGATAAATATAATGAATATTCTTTCATGTATTTCATTTATTCATATATTTCATAACACTTTCCTTTGAATATTTATTATATTCATTACAAATGTGTATCGAATGATATTCATTAAAAATCTTAAGCCGAAAACCCGAGTGGGACAAAAATCGAACAAAGGGAAAAAGAGTGTAGAACACAAATTTTATGATCTTTCCCTTTATAGATGCATTAATTGCCTTGTTAAAAACTTTAAGTCGAAAAAATCTTATGAAAAAAATCGAACAAAAAGAAAAAAAGTGCAATGCATAGCGAAAAACCAGTGGGACAAAAATCGGACAAAGGGAAAAAGAGTGTAGAACACAAATTTTATGATCTTTCTCTTTTATAGATGCATTAATTGCCTTGTTAAAAACTTTAAGTCGGAAAAAATCTTATGAAAAAAAATCAAACAAAAAGAAAAAAAAGTGCAATGCATAGTTCATAATATATTCTCTTACTGGGGCTAATCAATCTTGCATCTTGTAAACTCATCTCTCCTCAATTGAGCCATATAACCACTTTTGGAGCTAATCAATTTTGCATCTTAATTATAAAGTTAAATAAATATTATATAAGATTCATAAGCATTTCATAACTATATGAAAGAATAATAAAAAGTAATACTTTAAAGCGAAAAAACTAAAAGGAAATTATTAAAATCATAAAATTTCTCATCAAATAATCGAGGTGCTCAAAGAAATCGGAGACATCTAGGGATGCATTTGCTACTGGAGCAAGATGAGTCTCACCAACGGATATATTGTTGGCCTCAATAGTGGTTATGGTAGTATGATTGATTTCAATGGCATGAAATTTACCATGCTTGCCCGTATTTTTTTAAAATGCCTAGTATAGATCAACAAAGTGCATTAGCGTACGACAAGTACGTGACTAGTGCCTAGTCATGCGATAACGAATACTTTCGTTAATCATTTTCTTTGATTTCTTTTCTTTGCCATGATTCAGGCCAAAGTTAGGACGGTTAAATTTCATGACATCTCTTCTAAGATTATGTTCTTGCTTGCGCAAATAACCCTTAAAATACCAGTATTTTTCTCAAAGTTAGCATGTGTTTTTAAGCAATGCTTTTGAACCAGCAGGTTTAAGATCATGATTTTTTAGTAATAATTTATTAGTTTACTCAGCAGTAAGCACTGAAATTAGTTAAGAGTATATGGCAAACTGATGCTGCTGGTATTGTTGTTGCAATACAATATTCAAAACATGGAAGGTGGAGAAAGCCGCATCAACAAGTTTGATATGCATAATTCAAGCCGATAAATAATATCAAATAAAACGGAATTATAGCATTACCAAAAAAAAAAAAAAAACGGAATTATAGTCGACACTGATTTAAAATCTTGCAATCTAAGATTTTGCGAGTATATTGTACGGATAATGCTTTGGTATGATTATACATATTATTCAACCTCCTCCACAAGATCGAGGGTCTCGAACGGATAAAAATTAAGTCCCGCAGCTTTCATGCAAATGATGACGAATAAAAATCAATGCATTTGCTCTATCCTTTTCATTTGAAGTTTCATCATCTATAATTGCATTAGCAAAACCTTGTCCTTGGAGGTGCATTTTCATGTTAAGACACAGGATAAATAATTTTTTTCACTTACTTCCAAGAGGTGAAATTTGGGCTTTTTAATATTTGCCATAATTCTTAGAAAAATAAATCCTTAAATTAATTAGAAGCATTTTTAAATATCCACTGCCACTTCAAGAGCGAAGAATACTTTTAGATTTGAAATTTGGTTTCGCCAAGAAAAATAAAAATGAAGAATTGATAGGAGAAGATGGAGTATAAGTTAATTAATAAAAAGAACACATACCTTGCAAAAATTACTTACTCACTCGGTAGATTTTCGTGCGATAATGTGTTGTAAATATATAATATAGAGAATAGAAAGATTGACTAGAGAAAATCGGATACCGAGATCGTTGAGAAAGTCGGAGAGAATTTTATTTCCAGTGTATGATTGTTATATAACCGTTATGTTTACAACAAAAACTAAGCTCCTATTTATAATAAAACAAAAATATACTAATCATTAATATCAATGTATCGAATAATACATGTATTGGATAGGGAGATGAACATTTATTGTATAGGGAGATGTATTTAGAATGTATGATACAAATGTACCATAATAAGTACATTAAATAAGATGAATATAATGAATATTCATTCATGTATTTTATTCGTTCATGTATTTCATAACATGTATATAGTTGTTATCGATAATGAATTTTTTATTAACTAATCATTTAAAAAATATTTTTGTAAATTATTTGTTTTTGGCTAATAGCCCGATAATTAATAAGTCTAAACTATGTTAGTCCTAAATGGTCCGAAACCAGTTAAACTGGACCATCAGGCCTGAGCAGCCAGAAACCAACCAACCTACACTATATACGGCCCAGACAACCCAATTAGAAATCTGTTCAGGCCCGAATAGACCGAAACTACATCAGGCTCCATTAGCCTGGAACAAGTCAGCCTAAACCATATCCGGGCGCCAAGTAACCCGTTCAAAACCATGGGCCCAATGAGCTCACCATTTAGCTCGAATTGACATTCGGAGCAAGGCAATTTTCAGCCACAATATCCTCGATCCAATCAATGAGCCTCAGTGCAGCATTTATAAACCTACTTCCGACTAGCGAAAACCTACAAACAACTCCCACTCAAGAGCACTGAAAATGAACTGATTTTCCAATTTTGATCGCACAAACTATAGGCAACTACCACTAACGATAATAAAGAAAGAGAAAACCTATATACATATATTTATATTTGTATTTATATACATCTGAACATAATACTCCTAAAAGAACAAAAAATGCATTAATGCATGAAATAGGAGACCGCCTCCAAAAGGTGAGAAGGCAAGCTTCGACGCCAAAATCAAAAGCTCGTTTGTCACAAAGACTCGTGGGCCCAAAATGCATCCGGATCTGGACAGAAAAGAGTGAAGTCCTGGACTTCGAGATTTGCTATGTGCCAGTCGACGAAGCGAGCTTGTACACACTTGAACAGGAAGAGGACCGCCGGCAAAAGCCACCACTCATCGTCGTCCCTGTCAAAAGCGTAAGTTTTGATTTTTTATTAGGGCGTTTGGCTTACGAAATGAAACCCCGAAGTGTAGGGAGAGCTCACAAGTTGATTGGTTGATGCAGTTCATGATTCGGTAGATAAGTAATGGAGCTTTTTGGAGGTCTAGCAGATTTATTCTCTCATTATGGCAAGGCTATTTCTATTCAGAGTGCCTCACCTTTTACTGTTCCAAGCACGGGCTTTGTCAGTGGGCTGGAAAAAGGAGGAGCCATAGGCAATAATGCCGCAGATGAAGGCCACGATCTGAGAGAATTGGAAAAGAAACCAGCAAATTGGATGAGAAGTTCCTTTTATCACTATAGATGAGAGCAATTTAACAAATTTATTTGATGTGCAAAAGGAAATCATGGTGTCAAATAACGGGAGCATGATATTTATCTACAGTTGGGAAACTAGTTATCCACCTCAAGAAGTTGCATAGCAGCATTTCACTAAAAATCATTCCATGTCCACTAGGAAGTTAAGAGTACCCTGCTAATAATACCTAGTGACTTGATTGATCATGCAGATTGCAATGCATGCATTTTATCGTGAAATTCTCCCATGGATATGCACTTTGTCAATGAATGTGTGGCTGGGAAAGCATCACTTACGATATTGAAGAGTGATGTAGAGTTCCATAGAGCATAGACGCGAGCGAGTGAAGCTTTTCTAGGTTCTTTGCTGAACAAAGCATTTAAGCCGGCTGGGAAAGGAGAGAGCAGAGACAAAGGGAGAATGAGTAGTACTGCTAGAAATGCTGCTACAGAGATCCAATAGAACTGAAGCAACGTAAGGAGAGTGATGGATAGATCTGCCAAAAGCATCATGGTGATCAAAAACTGCAAAGTGCCCTGAAAAACAGAGTACAATTAACATAAGAACAAATTGAACTAGAACAATCAGGTATCATAGTGGCATAAATCATCCGTATCAATGCACCTGTCGATCAACTGGTCTTGTGTTGCGCAGTAAGAGACACATAGGGAAGGCAAAGTCCCTCTTAAATTCCAAAGATTTCAGGGTTATGCCATTTATAATACCACCGTTGATTCCGCCCGTAATTCTTCTATTACGACTTAACGCTTGACTACCATATGTCTGACTTGGTTGCAGTTGCTTTGTGCTTTGTGCAGCAGATGCAGCATTCCTTCTGTATGTATATAGAGAACCATTTGGTAAGTTAGTATTGAAACGGCCATACGAATTAATTCCTATAGAAACTAATGAAGTACTGTAGTCTAGTGCATGTAGTTGATCCGGCTACATGTCACTACTGAAAGGAAAATAAGTACAGGCATGACATTCAGAAATATTTAATCCCACAGGGAATAGCCGACAGCATAAGTGATATAAACCCTATTAAAAGGTTTAGATAGCCAATGGAATTAATTCCATTTGCAATCCATTCATAACTGAGTTTGAAATAATGGTGATTTCTAAGTTGGTTTCAGCACAAGAACAAGAAGGATCAATTGTTAAGATTTAGACATGCTCATAAACTCCACAGGATGTATAAACATAATTGTTGCCATCCTTCTTCATGCATCCTAATCCTTCCTTCTCCTATCTTGGGAGGCATGCGACCACATGAAAGTTCATGCAAAACTTTGGGACAAGATCTTCTCTTGCATTTTTGCTATATATGGGAAAAATGCACATCAAGAGATGACTAGTCAACAGTGTGTAAATCCTCCTTCAGCTTTCTAAGGCAAGAGAAGGCCAAGACCCTACTTATAGTAATAAGAACGTGGAGAAGACTTTAATTTGGTGAAAGAAACATATGATTATCCACAGGAAAAAGAGATATCCTAAACCAATGATCGCTATTTTTCTTCCAGATGAAAATGTTCTCAAGTAAGAATGTTTCCCATGAAATATTGTAGTTACCTTGAAGAGTCACTGCTCCTATCGAGAAAGTCACAGGAGTTTAAGCTATGAGAAGGATAATCATTGACTGCTACCAATATACCCAGCTGATAGTAACCAGAAGCTGTTGCTTGAAACCATCCAACCTCAATTTTAATGGCATGAAACTCAAGCTGAGGGTTTGCATGACTGCTAATCCAATCAACAAGGGGACGTAGTGAAGTACGTAGTGATCCATGCCTCACTGTCCTCAACTGAGCATTCAGACCAGCCACCAAGCGATTCCAAACAGATGCTGGGACATGCTATTTGTAAAGCAGCATAAATTAGCAAATTGGAGGAACATTTGAAAAGTGAAAAGCCCACTAAAAGAATCAAAAAGAGATCATGAACCTGGCCAAGAAGATTGGTCAAGAGAAGGTCACTGTGAAGACTGTAAGGTGACATATAGCTTCCATCCCCACCAAAAAGTATACACATTGGGAACCTCTTCTCTATGATTGACACAATGTCCAAGCGCTTCTCATCACCACCAAGAAAAAAATCAATATATGCAACCATGAGGTCTGGTGTTGCCCCAACCTGCAACAATTCCCACTTAAACTGAGATGAAACATACACCACCTGGGACTGTATCCCAAATCAGCTAATGATCATAATAGACTACAATTTAACAAGAGCCCATAGCATTATTATCTCTGCAAGAGTCACAAAACGTGTTGCTGATTTACATAGCAGATATTCAGGATACGCAAACTTCATAAATTACAATGTGGACACACATGCACACATGCACACATGCATGAGGATACTCAAAATTGCATATTAGAAGGGACTAAAAACTGTTGGGGTATGTGGAATTTGTAATGAATTGCTTGAAGACCTTGAGAAAAGAAAAGAAAAATTAAAAGCAACATGCTATCCTTCAAATGGAATGTGTGGATCTCATCTTACACCATGCAGAAAAAATCAACATGTAAGCAATGTGTATTGACTGACCATAGCAATATGTCTGGGCACCAGTGATGGAAATTTGTGGTATGAATGAGCATCCATTGTGACCATAACTCAGTTAACACATTAAGTAGTGACATATAGAATTAACTAATCATGTAAAAATAACAAATGTAGAGATAGACCTTCATCCCCTTATAGAGAGCTCGCGACCTACAAGAGCGAAGACATGAATGATCATATTCAGATTTGACAAATTCTTGAAGGCGGTGGATTTTTTTCCTCCTCCGCCACTGTTTCCAGGACCATGCACAAGGGTAGGCAAGAACTGCCAGTATGCTGTGCACTGAGCCTTCCCACCAATCATATGCAGCAACTGAATTAACCTCATCAATAAATCTGTTGAAAGCATCTTCATACCTACCAAACAATGATATCAGACCCAAAATCAGCACTCAGGAGCATGTGAGCCTCTGTAACGATCAATGTTAGTGATGACATCTTTTCCACTTTCAATGGCTAGAGCAACCAAATTATCTTGGCAGATGGAAACTATCAACAATTAAGCTACTTCAGTGCATTTACCCGATGACAACTTCAAAGTGAAAAAATAGAGTTTGCATTAAATGTATGATTTCTCAGTGTTAATGCCAATCTATTTTATAGTGAGCCCAGTTTTCGAATAGGTATATCTTCTTACACAATGTCAATAACAGAGTCCGGAGGAGTAAGGAAGGTGCCACGGTTCTCTGAAGGTATTGGGACCCATGAAGTACATTCTGTGTACATGGCTTTGGGTTTCTTCGGCTCTTGTTCCACGCACCTAAAATCAAAATTGGAGATGATTTACCAGGTATGATATTGTGACATTTTAACTTGCCATAACCACAAGAAGTGAAGGTTTTGAGAAAAAACACACCTCTGACAGGGAAAGAAGATAGGGAGAATGATGACGACTTGGGTGCTCATTTGCATTATCCTTATAACAACTACTGCCCAGTCCAACAACTTTAATCCTCAAAGCACTTAATAATAGAGCAAGAAGCACCAATAAAAATGCTAAAAGAAGTGCAAAAGGCCATGGCCCTCCAAATGTATAGAGCAGCTCTTCGAGAGGTGTATAACATTTTGGCATTCTATATTTGCTAGATACGCATTCATAGGAACAAAATGGGTGAATAGCTCCTCCTGCAGCAAGCGTGAACTCTCATAGTATGCAATAACCAAAGAAAAGAAGGACAAGGAATGAAAGCAGAGTTAAGGCAAAAATGCTGAAAGATTTACCGCGTACATATATGAAATTTGCTCGGTAAGGAAGGCGGTCAAGTGAGCAAGGAATACAAAGACTTGCATCAGAGCCTTCGATGTCTTTGTAAGTACCAATAGGGCATTCCTGTCAGTTAGCAGCATTATTAATTCAAGTACTTGCAGGAATATCTAAATTCAATTGGTAAAACTTATGCAAGTGATCAATATAACTAACCACTTCGGAACAATCAAAATCTTAAAATTTATTTAGCTCTCTAAGGACCATAAAATAAATATCTGTTATTGGACAATTACAACCCATCGCCATGCCCATTTATTAACAAAGATATATTTTTATACAAGCTCGAGTACATGAAATGTTAGCATGTATTTGATCAGGATTGGACTGGGTTAAGGAAACCACACAATTATAACTGTCTTTCCCTGAGTTGAATAAGCCCATGTAATATTTGAAGAGGATTGCCAAAAATTGGAGAAAAATAGGAAAATCGTCTACGATATTTCTCAAACTCAGGTGTACAAGGAAAAAAAAAAGGCACCATGGTAAGCAGGTATTGACAATAACGAGCAAGCTGCAGAACTTTAGTACCTCACAGAATGTACCATAAAGGCCTGCAGGACATTTTTTCCCTGTAATGGTACCTTTCTCTCCATCAGAACCACCATTGGCACCAGCACCTCCACTGTTGAACATGAGGTTGTAAGCATTTCCACTATGAACACAGATTCAGAAAAGTTCTAAGCTTGTACAAAGAGATTTGCAATATTATTATAGCATTTCTTTACATCCTCACAACATGAGGGAAATCTCTCACATGATGGGCATGCTCAGATTTAACTTTCTCGTGAAAGCCTCACAAAGGTCAAACATAGAACAGTCTTGACATAGCCGCTTAACTAGGATAAATCACATGCTGGATAGTAGAGTGGATCGGACCCCAACACCATGGCTCACTGAAAATGGAAACTATCATCTATAGGCTGATCATCCATGAAAACCTGAGCCAGGCCCAAGTTCTCTGAAGGGTACAAAAGACACGAGCAAAAGCTCCCTGTTCCCCCTCCAAAACTCCACCTCCTGGGCCCCACAAGAAGGATAAAAATAAAGACATCACATAGAGTTCTATGCTGAACAAGTCTGTCTCCGGTATACCAAGAGCAAATGATGGCTAATGAGGATTCAGAATTCCACCATATCTTTTTCCATAAAATACACATCATCTCTGCAAGCAGGGCATCACATCTTCACGTTTTTCATTTCTTTGCCAAACCAATCTCTAAATGATGTGAATAATTCATGTTGTGAATTTTCATGGATAAACACAGGTAACAGAGGAAGTAGAAGATTAGAATAACTCATAATTAATAACACCCTACAGACAATAGAACCGGCTTTAAGAGACATCATTTCCTGATGTATCATTCCCTGCAAAAACTTTTCTCTTCTCTAACTGTATGTCCACTTTCTGGGAAGTTACCAGCCAAACAAAAAAAAATTACTAAGAAATTAAAACTGCACAGCAATAAACATCTAAGTCCTAACCACTCCAAATATCATTATTATTTGTAATGGAATCGTAATTGTTGGTCATACCTGCTGTTAATGGAGCCTTTTATTGTTGCAACTGGAACATAATCCATACCAATACCAATCTTAGACCAGTGAAAATGGACTCTACCACCTCCGCCGCCGCCACCTCCAAGCGTGCCACCTTTTCCGCCACGAACAGACAAATATGAATTCTCTCCAAGTATAACCTCTTGAAGGAAAAGAAGTATTGTTCCCCCAGAACCTCCACCAAGTCCACCAGCCAGAGAACTACTGCTGTTCCTTATAGATGTACCAAAAGTTCCAGAATTCTGACCATCAGCTCTCAAAGATCCATAAACTTCAAGTCTAAGAAGTGGCCATTGATTTGATCCCATAACTATAGGTATACAAAAACATTGGCATCAAAGAAAAATGTGAGTTCACACAAATTAGTGAAAACGCTCTAACAATCTACTATTACAAACATGCAGCTCTAAAGTATGAATGACCTGTGACCTCCTACAAGTGTGATTATTAACCAAGGATCACTTCTGATACTCAATTTATCACTTCATTTCAATTGGTGATAAAAATTTAATTTGTTATGATTAGGTCAATCAGCTTTATATTTCACTCCTTTAATTTTGTAAGATTTTCACAAGAAATGCTCAACCATAAAAACAATGGTTAAGCACACCGTCTTGCCTTAAATCTGCAGACACATCGGTCAATCATATCAGCCTTACGTGGGCTGTCAAGTGAAATCAGGAATACGTCAGTCAATGAAGAGTCCTTGATGGTTGTTTAACACAGCCACAGCATAGCGAGTTAATTGACTATCATAAGCTGATGTTCAACTGATGTGTCACCCTAATATCTCCAGACCAACTGATGGGCCACTGTTTCACAATCTTTTATCACTTTTAACATGCCATTTACTTTTAGAGTAGTAGAATTATCCAATTGAGGGGAAAAAATAAAATGAAGTCAGTGAATTAATTTAAACAATATGAAATGTATTGACTAAAGATAAATGAGAAGATGAGTTGATAAATCGAAAATGGAATTTACCCTGTTATCTATAATAGAGAAGGGACTGCTAACAGCAATGATTGCATGACCAAATGAAGAAAAATTACCAATTATTCCTCCTCCAACTGTCTGTCCATATGTCTGGTTAGGACCCTCCGTTCCACTTCCCAGTTCACACGGAAGATCAGCATTACCATAATCTTTACCACCACTGCACACCATCCCATTAAAATATCCAGCACCACCTTTTCCCCCATGCCCTGCACCACTACTAGCCCCACTAGAAAAGTTCCCCTTTCCAATACCTCCATTGCAACCTGAAGAATTTTTCCAAAATATATTAGTAAGGTGAACGTGTAGAATACTTTAATTTTAGAGAAGAGATTCACTTATTCAACCAGAATAGTGAAATGAGAAATAAATTAGGAAACAACAAAGCAAACGGGAGCTGCTAAAGCTAAGTAGAGTATCTATTACCTAATTCTGATGCAGTAATCATGCCATCTGGATCAACAATGACTGTCCTTGCTCTGTGAAAGTGAACTATGCTTCCCTTGATGAGACCATTCACAAGGACATCCTCAACACGACAGATCTGCCAAGGTGAACAGGGTCTAAGCCTTTGAGCTGTACTACCTCATTCACGCAACAACAGTATATTGCAGACCGAAGTGCCAAAAGTTAATACGCAATGAATAAGTTGAGAAACTATGCTAGTGGGAGACGATCGGAATCCACACATATAGCACGTTTCATAGAAGGATTTTCCAAATCAAGCTTTTTCCTCAGTATGTTAGGCATGAATATATTTTTGCGTCAAAGACTTGGTCAAACATATACTTACTTGGATAGAAAAGGATAGCGTGTAATTAACATGGCAATCATCAGGTGGAGTAATGAGATCCACTGGGCAGGTCTGACTCCCACAAAGGGAATCTGTTACCCTATGAAGGTAAAGAAGTAGTCAAAACAAAATTCATCCATCAGAACTCTGGGAAAAAATCAACGTATTATACTCACACTCTCCGAGTCGCATCATTATCCAAAGGAGCCTGAAGTATTGCTCCAGGCCCAACCTGTAAATATAGAACATTTATAACAAAGAAAAGTACGGAAAATATATAGACTGGTAGGCATCCCACGAACTGTAATAATCATATAGAAATGATAGTGACATGGTATAGATAGCATATTATACATTCAGATGTAAAAGCTGAAGCTTAAATAATGTCATTTTTCAAAACATGTTACAGGACCAAAACAAGAAAAGCGCTATGATACTCCTTTCCCTAAAGATACAAGTTGCAGTTCTTGAATTTGGAATGCAACAATTCTAATCAATATACCAAAACACACAAATTCTCACACGTAAGACATGCACATATCACGAAGAAAGGACAGCTGAGCTGATATTGTTTATGACCACAAAAATGTACTATATTTTGAGTTGGCAATGACCTTTAATGCTAAAAAGACCTTAATGCAATGGAAAGAGCATATGGTAATTTGGCACGAGAGCACAGGATGGTCCTATTAGCATGGCATAGCCTTATTACATAATTCTTATTATATGCATTAAGCTTTATGGTCATAAACATTTTCTCCAACTTCTACAAAATTGGGAAGTATAGCAACTGTTTAGCCATCACATTTACAATACTTCCACCACCCCCTGGCTACGCAGGGCATGCTCCCAATGCGTACAGGCAGATATGCTTGCTCACTTTCGACTGTACACATTATTTTTTATTCAAGTGAATTGACACAATTTTGGAGATACAAATGGATATCTAACACTAAGTCAACAGTAAATGAAGGAGGTTCTCTCACACAACATCGAATGAAAAATTCAAGAAAAAGTACAGGCACAGAGATGGCATAAACTACATGACCAATGTCTTACAGTGATGTTATAA